>VZZY01018947.1:0-65730 GCA_013400335.1 Eurystomus gularis | reverse complement strand
AGAGAGGGGGGGGGGTTGCACTCAGCAGGAGCGATGTGCTCCCTTTGTGCAGTGAGGCGGAAAAGAGAGAGTTTGTTTTCTTTTTCGATATTTATGGCTGGCGTTATCTCGGTTCCGGTTTCCTGGAGGATTTATGCCGAATAGATTTATGGGAAATTGAGTTTTTTGCTCACTGTTTTAATAAGGCAGAAAAATCATGTGGTCGGTTCACCACACCAGAGAAGGGAAAACCGTGTTCACAAACAAGCTGTTCCGTGGCAGCTGCTGGCCTTTGTCAAGAGTGGAGCAGTAGGAGAGGAAATCACCGTAGGACTTGGACCACATGAAAATTCGTTTTGGAGAAAAAGGCTGAAAATAACAAACACAAGCTCTTGATAGAAGAGACATTTCCTCCATCGTTGAGGATGGATTCACAGGGTTGTGACCTCTTTTAGGCAGGGAATTTCTCAACTTGCTATCTGTAAAAGTGACCACAGAAACCTCATTGTGACAACCTGGGCCCATTGATGGTGGTGGGAGATCTGCCGTAGGTTCCAGCAGCTCCAAGTTTGTGCCGGTGGTGCAGCTTTGCTGATTTCAGCAGCATCTTGGGAGCGTTGAGCAGGGCAGGAGGCCAGATCCAGGGGGGGTGGTTGTTCTTTAATTTGGGGTTTTTTTGCTGAAGAAGCAGCACAGATTTCCTGTGAGGTGCCTGCTAGCATGGGACATTGCCTCTGAGCTTTCTGCTAGGCATTTTGTGTAAATACTGTCTACGTTTTAAAGGATTTCCAGACCATAGAAGTATTTCAGTGCATAGAAAGGATTTAGGAAGACCAGCTTTTACACCGTTGTAGCTGAAACTGCAACATGGCAAAAATTATAAATAAAGTAGTGCAAGGAAACGGAATTGTTTTAATTTACTAGGACTCGTTAAAAGTAGATTGATGTCCTTTTTTCACTTGAAATTGGGATTCTCCATGGAGGTTATGGGGAGCACAGAAATGGACAGGCTTGAAAGGTCACCCGGCTGAGAGTCCCGCTGCCCCCAGCCGAGCATCAGCGAAATCCCTTCGTAAAACGCTCGGTAGAGGAGGTGGAAAAAGTAGGTCAAGCTCTGCTCACAAATACACCTCTTACATGTCGCCAATTCTAATGAAATTAGGGAATGAATCAGTATTAAAACCTGGGCAAAGGAGATCAAAACTTGGTTGAACTCTCATAGGGAGAGCGTGTCCAGCTGTAACTGCTGACTAGTCCGCGTCTAAAAAAGCTGTAGAAATAAAGTAAAATAGACCCGTGTGTTCTTAGAGGGGAAAAAAAAAACAGCAAAAGCAAAGGGAAAAAACCAGCCACCTTCATGCGGACACGGCCCTGGAGCCGCCCCTCGCCTGTACCCCCAGCCCCTACTCTTGCTCCCTCTTTCCAACACTCCAGCTATTTTTCAGTGATTATTTCACAATCGCAAGCTGCTTTGCAAGAAAAAATAAAACAGCAACCCAAGAAGCTGCGTGACTCACCCGAGCAGGACCCCGTCTAGCCGGGACGCAAACGCGGGGGAAGCAGCGCGGGGCTGGGGAGCAGCTGCCGCAGGAGCACTTCTGCGATGGCGTTACAGCCCTGACCAAAATAACTCCTTTTTTTTTTTTTTTTTTTCTTTTAAAGTACCCCGACAATTAGTGGTAAAAGGGTCACTAGTAAAAATGAGTTTTGTGGTTTTGCAGCTTTGCATTAAAAAAACCACCGCACTTCTGGCACCACATCCCCCGGCTGGCAGCCGTTCTGCAGCCCGAAGTGAATAAGCACACAGGCTGAAAAGCCCGTTCAGCTCGGTCCCTCCAGGTCCGGCGTTCGTGACGTTGGCGGGGTACTGGGGAGTTTGTGTTGCACCTGCCTGCAGTACAGCTGGCTGGAGAATGGGAAAAAAGCCGGGGTTTTGTGTTCCCGTAGTCCCAGCTTCTCACCCTTCGTGAGCCCTGGAATATATCATTTGCAATTAAAACAGAATGAAATCAAATTGTGAGATCATTTCAAAGTGAGCGACCCCGGTGTTTAACAGGTTGTGAGTGTTTTCACAAAGGCTGAGGTGGTAGAAATGTTTTATTCCAGATTCCTTATCCTTCTGAGACCTCAGGGTAATAAACGATTAAGTTGAATTTGAGCTAACTGAGGATAGCACAAATTCTCTTTTACTGGGTGTCCAGTAAGTCGCTTTTTTCTTTCTGCTCTTGAACTGGGACCCAGGCTTGAGGTGTTATCAGAGATGATGAAAGCAACTAAAAATCACAGTTCCACTTAAGGTTTTGCATTGGGAAATCGCATCAAATACAGCCTGGAAAGGATCTGATGCTGTCTCCAAGGATCCAGTATCTCAAGGACTTCCAGACTGGTGTCATTTCAGGCGGGGTCTGGGTGCCTTGTTAACGCATTTAGGACTTCTGTGAAGCTTCAGTGAGCTTCATAGGAGAAGCAACAAGTTGTTGTAAGAGGTATTGAACTTCCAAGCCTGATTTCTCATGGGTTTGATTCTCCGTTCAGTCTCCCCGTACTTTCCACTCATCTCCGTGACATAACTCAGCTGCCTCCCTCTGCAGGAAAGACTCAAGGATAGTTGCATCAATGAGGTTTCTCAGTAGGATATTTTTACCAAAAAATTACCAAAGCTGATGACCAATGTCTTTGGACTAGCTCTGCTTTAGAAGTGAAATTCTTTTTTCTAGAAAGTTGTTACAGAGATGTAGTTCATTTTCTTCCTAATGAGCGCAACGGCACTGGCAGCATTTTGATGGAACTCCAGACACATTAGAAAGCAACAGCAGCAGCATTTCTTCCTTTAACAAACTAGAATTTAGTTTCTGTACTTTCAGAGAAGGTCATGACGGGATCCATAGAAAACGATTCAGTAATATAGGCAAAATCCTGCTGAGTCTGGATGTCCCCAGGTGGAAACGTGCCAGAGAGCACAGTGTGTCAGGCCCTCCTCGCTCTTCGTGCACCAAGCACTGAGCCAGCTTTCACAAAGGACAAAGCTCAGGCAGCAGTCAGGAGAAGTGGAAGCTAACCAGAATGTCTGTTACACAAACGGCTCGACTCTTCAGTTGCTTTGAATTGCGTTTTAATTCACCAGTTAGAAAAACAACACAATTACACAGCTATGTGGTATCAACAGAATGTTGGGTAGGAGCTCTCGGTAAGGTCCTCGGGCACTGCTGTCCGGTGGTCGGAGCACACCGAAGCACTGAAAGGAAGGGAAGGGGCGGATGAAGAGCCAGCTGCCAGGACCAGGATCCTCAGTGTACCTGCCTCGTTCGGTGAGCTGGGGAGCAGGGTTTCGGTGGGGATTTCTCTCCGACTAGCTTAAGGTTCAGTTTGCCTGCAAGCTCCTGGCTGAAATGCTTGAGCAATCCCAAATTTTGCCTGTGCTTTTCGTAGTTTATTTGTATCTTTCTAAAGCACGGCAACCCGATGCGACTGAAGAGCGCTGTGTTCCTCTTGTCAGCAAAGCGGAGCACAAGCGAAGCACCCAGGGTGCGTGTCCTCCCAGCTGCCGCCAGCCCGGGGACACGCACGCCCCAGAGCAGGTGGAGCAGGCTGGGCTGGGAATGGCTTGAAACACGGGCTAGGGTCTATCACGTGAACAGCATCTGAATTCCTGCTGATAGCTGGGCCATCACACTTAGCATTTTCCTTCAGCGTCGCAGACTGACGCTGAAATCCCAGTTGAAGCAGCTGGAGTGACGCTTACCAAAGGATAGAGCTGGTGGGGCTGTAGAAGAGACACGTCTTGGCTTGGCCGTTTCACCTGTCACCTCCGGGGAGGTGGTCATGGTGTACAGTCCAGGGATCAGCAAAAGGGGAAAAATAATCTGTTTTTTTTCTGGGTACCACCCCCCGCGGATGAGGAAATTCCTTCCAGCAGCCTCCCACTCCACCGAGCTGTACCATCAACCAGCAGCTACACAGGTGACTTATGAAAAAGGGGAATTGATGAATTCATTGAAGCTTGCCCTCATGACTATAACTGCGGTGGAGTTTACGGTGGTGTTTTGAGGTGGATTCACGGTGCTGTGGCCCATCCATATGGAAATACATCAGGGCTGGCGGGGGCTGGTGCTGGGGAGGGAGGGGAGCTCAGGTCAGGCTGTCTCCTCCTGCTCCCAGCCTCGGCCGCTTTCGAGATGCACGCTGCTCTTCTTTCATCTCTTGGATTCAAATACACCATAATAAATAAAATTCTTCCTGTCTGAAAGATACATTAATTTTGGTGGTCTCAAAAGTAATGAAAATAAATACTTGACTTGGCATGCAGAGCCCCGACTGGAGCGAGGAGCAGAATGTGTGTACTCGGAGCTGTTTTTACAAGAACATAAGCTGTGGAAAAAGCTTGGCTTTTAGCTCACAGGCTCTGTACGTCTGAAGAGAAATGGAGAGATTTGAGAAGTTCAATCAAACATACAGAAACGTTGTCAAATACAGGGTTTTCTATCTGTTTAAATGCTTTGAAAACCGCACATCAAAGCTTCGCAAGGGGAGGCACTGTCTGAGCTCAGGAGGGACGCTCAGGCCGGCCCTGGATCTGCCCATGGAGAGGTGGCAGGGCTGTGGTCTTCCAGGCCTTTTTATAACGCATACAGGGAAACGGCAACGAAACCAGGATTAACTCGATAAAAGAGAACCTCAAACCACCATTCATGGGAGCTGCGGCCATCAGAGCCCAATCCTGCGGCCCTGGGACCGAGTCGCTGGGTGCGGGTGGGAAGCTGCGGTGCTGGGCTGAGCCTGGCACGGCACCGCTGCCGACGCGCCTGGGAGCTGGGCTGCCTCTCTGCGCTGAAAGCTTGTTATTCCCGTTAATTTCTTTTTTTTTAATCGAGGTAATTTGCATCCACTAACTAACAACTGTGTGCTCACCAGCACTGGCTTCAGCATCATTCTTCATATGGCAGCAGCAGGAAGGGCTGGGAGAATGGAGATGATACCCTGCTGAGGTGAGACACGCTCCCGGCAGGTCAGTATTTGAGTCCGGCCTTTTCTTCCCGAGCCTTGCCTGGAACCCAGCACGGCAGTCCCGGGGCCTTGGGGCTGCTCCGTGCACAGCTCCAAAGGGAAATACCTGGTTGTGCTCCCAGTACCTGCTCTCCACCAGCGTTAGCGGGCACAGTGGGGTTTCTGGTCCCCCTGGGCCAGGTGCACGCACACACATGTGCACACACACATGTGCATGCACACACACATCTGTGTCTCTTTCTCACCCCCGTCGCGCCACGCTGAGCGTCTCTGGCAGGGCAGGAGGTGCCTGGGTGCTCAAACTTCTCTTCTGCAACTGCAAGGAGGTTGGGTCACGGTGTTGGGTGCTGGACTGTGGCTCACACCGGAGGAAGGGAGGAGGAGGCAGCAGAAGCAAGGCGTCAGACCCCAGTGAGTGGTACCATTAGCACAGAGCATCCCAGGACGATCCTTCATCTTCCCGAGGCGATGGGTGCAGCAGCCGCCAGCACTGAGCCCGCCACACAAACGGGCTTTATTGCTCTTTAGCGTGGAAGTGGATTTAGCAGTTGTGTTTCTGGGATGATGCTCGCTATTGGGGAACAGAGCAATTGTTTGACGTTATCTGTGCCCGTTGCCATTGCACATCATACTTACATTATTCAGAATATAGCTGTTAATTTTGGAGCACCCCTGACCCACTAACAATGACTTTTCTCTTTGAAAAAAGATGTGTGTGCCTCGGGGTGTGTTTTTCTTCACTCTGCAAGCCAAATAAGACCTTCTCCCGTGGACTGTACGAGCAACAGGAATGCATTGATGTGACTGTTGGGTAGTGCAGTGAATGATGGAGTACAAAACTGTGTTTTAATAAGCTTTGTAGAAAATATCTGGCATCTAAATGTCATAGAATGAAAAAGATAATTCAATCTTGAATTAATGAGTTGCATCACAAAGCCAGCTCTGAAGCAGGCACAGATACGAATATAAAACAGCGTGTGTGTCTTACAGAGAACCCAATATCCTATAAAATGCTGCAGCATAAAGATGTTAATAAAAAGCACAGCTTATTTCAGATTAAATTAATAGCAAGTCTCAGGAATGCATCCAGAATTTCTTCCCTCTGTTGATAACCAGAATCCTTCAGCAGCATGTTCTGGGAGGGGAGCCTTGACGAGTGGCACCTACTGTTAAAAATAACATCCAGAATCACTGACAAGACAAATGAAGGAGACGGTCCCGCTCTTGCAGTGGGCTGCACGCAGCTGAGCTCTGCTGAAGGTCTGCTGCTGATGGGGCAGCACTTGCTGCAGGTTACGGAGAGGTGCGGCTACCATCGGGGGAGATCTGTATACAGGGTTCATTCTTTGAGCCCGCTGATTTCCCTTCTCTGGAAAAGCCAGTAGAGATCATGGTAGGCTGGAAACAACAGTGGTTCTTTCAGTGTTTCTGGCAATACTTTCAGCTGTATCTCAATGACTTGTTATTTTGGTAAACAGCATCCATGCCAAGACCTTTCCAGGTGAAGAAGCGCACACTCAGTGTTTCGCAGAAGCTGCAGCATCACATTTGGATGCAGAGTTCGTGTGATTTCTTCTTCAGAAGCTGCTTGGTTTCATTATAACGTTGTTTCGTGCTGGTTGTGTTTTGAAAACTTGGCTACTGTGGTGGGCCCAACCCATGACAGGGTTGAGAAAGGGTCAGTTTAGATACAAAACATCCAGAAAATCCAGCTGCGGGGCTGGGAGCTCACTGTGTCAGCTCCTTGTAGCACAGGCGGTGCAGCAGCGATGACACAGCATGCTCTTAGCAGAGGGAAATAGCACTTTCGCCAACAGCACAGGGTAAGGCACTGGTGTTACTTGTGTAGCCATGACCAACCAACCTGACCGAAGGAAGTCACTGGTGGAGACCGTCTCTAAATCAGGGGCCTTCATACCTCCATCCAGCACCACCAAGTAGCAGCCAGGCAGTACGGCCAAGGACATTGAGGGAGGGCATCACTTACCGGCAGATGATTTGGTTTGGTTCAGACACAATCCACCGATTGTGTCTCCTCTTCACCATCTTCTGTCTCCCAGTTATTGCCTCCAAATAGTCAAGAACGGTAAAATACCATACCACACCCAGGCAAAAATGGGAAAGCCAGGATATAAAAAAATATGAACATGGTACTAGAGAGGTGCCACAAAGGGAATTAATTTAAAGGTCAGGAGGCACACGAGTCACCTAAAGCCATTGCTCCTTACCACCGAGATGGTACCGGCTGTGACCTCAGCCAGCAGAGCACCTTGCAGCACGTAAGGAATGGTATGGACTAAGTAGGGGCTCCTAATTCAGACACAGACACCACAAGGTTGCCTGGTCCGGGCTTGCTGTAAGTGCTCAGCTGGGCACATCACGACCTGCCCTTCTCCCACGGGAGCTGGGGTGAAGGTGATGCTCACTGCCCCGTTTCCCTGTTCTCACGCTGCCTCCCCGTCTGCACGTGACTAAACGGGAGAGGAGCTTCGGAAGTATAATTTCAAGCAGCTTAATTCGAGATTTCGACAAAGGATTTAGCCCCGATGTTCTGGGTCAGATGACACCCATCTTTTGTGTTTAGCTTTGGGAAGCAGAGGAATTAATCAGGTTGTAAGTACACCGACACGAAAAAAAAGCTGAAAAAAAATTTAATAAAGCTACAGCATTAACAAATACTGAACTAATGACCTTTGATATATGAAGCAAATGCTTCATCCCCTAGCCTATACAAGTTTTCATTACCAGCCTTGGGAATTTACAGGTGTTAAATTAGCTGCAAGATAGCTCCCATATTGTTGCCTGACTATAATAGAACATATTGAAAAAGTTACGAAGGAACTGAGTGTTGAGGCTGCAGAGTTCAACCAAAACCTACTTGCCAGTTCAGCCTGAGGTCTGCACCAAGCTAAATTCCAGTATAAGCTGTGATTTTGTGCATAATTCTGTTTGTTCCTTTTCCTAAGGCTGAAGGAGAGCATCCACCAGAGAAGTATCTGCTGCCAGAGAAATTAAGCCACAGGGAAGGTGACACAGAAGGCATCTTGCACTGCTGCAGAGGCAATATTGACATATTTTCTCTGATTTTTTTTTTTTTTTTTTTTTTTTTTTTTTAAACCTTTTTTTACTACAATCAACAGATATGAAAATCATTTTAAATGGGAAACCTGGAGTTTCTTTCCCAAAACTGTTGCCATTAGATATGTAGACAACTGCAGAGATTGCAAACTGACCCAGACTCTCCAGTTAGACAACTGTAATCAAAACATAGGTGCTTGCCTACATCGAGGAATTTTGCAGTTACGTGTTGAAATCACACACAAAATATATTCAGTGTTATTCACAGATTCTAGTAGAGGCAGCACACTCGCGTCGTTGCTTGAAGTCTGATTTCAGCACAGTTGGTGCCTTCCCTAAGTGCTCCCATGGCTTCCACCGAAGCCACTGGTAACTGCAGGTGCGCGGAATTTCTTTGCCTTTTCTGGTGGCTCTTCTGGTGGGAAACGGGCTCTGGCCCATGGTTAAGAGTAATTATTGTTCCCTCTTTTGGAGGTAAAATAATGTTTTAAAAGTACGATGTATTACAACTAGGGGCAGGAGGGAGAGATGAAATGGGGAATTTCAATAAGTAGGACTCTGAAGCTTCACTATCATTTTCTTGAAACAAGGTTTTGTGTATTCAGAAATCCCTTGAGATCACCAAACCCTCAGATTAAACACTCAATTTCATCTAATGATATGAATAATTTAGCAGTACCAAGTCTTTAATGCTCATCTCATATGCACCGAAAAACGTGGACTGCTGGTGCCATCGGTACAAATTGCAATAAAAAGTGTGGGGAAAACGGAACCAAAACTAGAGGAGGGGTTTCAGAAAGCCTTGTCAAAGCCCCCGTGTGTGCTCAGAGCGTCCCCAGGCCTTTCTGCTGCCCAGACCGCAGTGCCACAGGCCGGTTTGTGTGCTGAGAGCAGGAGACATGGGGGTGGCTCTTACTTCCAGAGACAATTGGTACAAAAAAGAGTCAAACCAAGAGGCTTCGACTGCATTGAACAGAAGCGGTAAATAAAAGAGAAGAAAAGCAGAGCAGAGAGAGCAGATCCACCTGGTTGTTCCTCTATCCAACTTCTGGTGTGAAATCAGTTTTATGGCTCAGTTTGCACACCAAGCTTGAATGGCTTCACCACCAGCAAAGGTGATGCTCCTCCTCAGTGGAGGTGGAGATCCCTCAGCTGGGCGGGGGGAATGTAGAGTGGGTGTCCAAATTGTTGAGCAATTACAGCTCTCACTTAGGGAGTTAGCTGACTGCAAATTAAAGGAGCTGGGGTAGGAAGGGAGGGGGCAGCCATGTCCATCTGCTGACACTTGATTGCTGACTTCATACGTCCTCCTTGGTGCTACAGAGAAGCCACATGTTGTTCTGCAAATATAACGTTCGTTTTCCACAAACAACAGTCATACAATAATTCTAAAGTGAAATTAGCCTGTGTGCATCATGCACTGTCCCCCTGTAAAGAGGCAAAAATGCAACAGATGGGGATAATATAAAAAAGTAATTTATGACAGTTGTAACAAGCCAAGAAACTATAAAATGGCAGCAGATAGAAAATAAAATTGTAAAATTCAGCATTGTTAGCTCTTTTCCCTGGCACAAAGCTGGTCAGTGCAATCAGGAGACAATAACCAAAGTCCCAAAGCCAGCAGGCTCTGACTCCTGCCCCAGACACCACGTGCACCCCAGGAGGGACAGCGGGATGCCCCACAGTTGTGAGGGGTGCAGCGGAGGTAGATAAGAACAAGCATCCAAGAGCTGTTTGCCCTCGGAGAGCTCCCAAGCATGGAGGAACTGTTCTGCATTTGCTATTTCCTGCTGCTCGGGGTTGCCTCGCTGACCCCTCTCCTGGTAAATGAAACACCTCTGGCAGCGCAGTGAGTTTGATTAAAACCCAGGAAATATAGGAGGTAAGACGTTTTCAATAATGCCTTCCAAAGCGTGGCCTGAGCCGATGGCCCGTAACTCACCAAAGTCAAAGAGGAGCTCGTGTGGGTAAGAGATGTGCACTCTCATCCTTGGTTCACAATGAAATCAGTTTTGGAATGAATCTCAACTGTTTTTCTTAATCTTTCTTCCCCCCCCCCTTTTTTTTTTCTTGTTTCTAACAAAAGCTCTATATGATTTTCTCTTATAGTGTCTCCTGGGGGTTTGCATTTTCTCTGCTCTTTAGCACTGAATCACAGTATCTTACATTTATATGGTACCCGAAGGATCCCAAAGCATGCAGAAATTATAAGCCAAATTTTGCTCTTGGAAGCATGAGCTCAGCTCATACCGAAGTTAATGGGAGGTGAGCACAAACATCTAAAGGGAAGAATTTGCCCTTTCAGACAAAGAGGAATCGTTTCACCCACCGCTGAAGTGCAGCTGCCTGTGAGGCAAAACATGGCAAATGGTTAAAGGTTCAGACCTAGGAGGTGCTGATCTCTATCAGCTCTTGAAGACAGCAAGACCTAAGGGTAGTCAACACCAGCAGTGGGGTGCTGAGCTGTGTTTCATTTGTCCCAAGGCACTGTCTCATCAATGCGCAACTTTCTTGGCTTTTGCAGGCTAAAAATTAAAGAGCTCTTAAAATTAACTTTCTTTGTTTCTATTTTGAAGCACCTTGGACTTTTCAACTTGAAACATTTCATTTAGGGGCTTTTTAAGGCCAACACTTGCAGACTGGGAAGCCTTCAAAAAGCCCTTGGGCGCTTGTGCAGAAAGCATCCTGTCAGAGAGCTGTGCTTGTTCCACTCACGCAGCTACCAGAGATGCATTTGCACGTTTAGAAATTCCATAGCAATTTGTTGCTGTTGTTTTTTGTTGCTCTAGAGACTTTCAGGTGGCACGGGCAGGCGATCGGAGAGGGAGTTTAAGTTTCCTTCGCTGGCACAGAACAGGGCAGCAGATGAGACAATGGTGGCTCCTCAAGCTGGCTGATGCACTCCCTGCCTCTTCTCCACTACCTGACGGCTCAGACAAGTACAGAGACAGATCACGGGTTTCAACCCAGAGTCCAGCACACCAAGTAGCAAAAGTAGAAACTCCCTTCTCGAGCTCGTTTCCCTTCAGCTTTGCTAGCAATGGCTGAATTTCCAACCGCTCTGTCTGAGCTCTTTTTTTGGATAACCCACCCCCAAGATGCAATCCAGATGCGTAGCCAAGTGCCTTAAACCTCTGAACTGACTAAACCAAATTATATAAAATCTTCTGAGTTTGCAAAATTGAGTTGGGAATCTCAAGAAAACAGGCGTGCTTAGGGGATTTCCAGCGTTTCCTCCTCCTCCTCCTCCTCAGGTTGGCAGGATCACAGAGCAGCCTCTTCCCGTGGTGTTCTGGCACTCCAGGGCTCCAGCCCAGCCAGCAGAGTCATTTGCAAAGGTGCCCAAAGTTAAGAAATTATGGGGGGAAAAGGTTATTTGGCCTCTTCAGAGCACAGAAAGCTTCTTTTAAGCATGGGACAAAATGATGGCTTATTATCCAGACAGGTCCTTCTTCCCCTGACTCTTTGTGTGATGGTTAAATAAGGAGACCGGTGCTGGAAAGCCAAGTGCTGCAGGGACCTGAAAGCAAGACCAGAAGGCTTTTTTTCTTCCTGTTTCACTAGTGGATGGACATTAACCAAAAGCTAAGAGCCTTATTGAAGGAAAATTGGAGTAAGGAGCCAAAACCAACTCTCACAAGAGGCCTCTCACGCTTCATCAGCGTAATTAAAACCCTGAGGGCCAACCTAAGCCCTGGGAGCACCTGAAGGAAGCCCCAAGGTCTCGGTTGGTAGGCTCAGCTACCCGGTGGTGTTTGCTAGGGCAGTTTGGCACTTTGCTAACTGCAAGTGTAGCTCCGCACACATTTGCAGAGGAGCTGTAACTCTCTCCAAGCTCATTGCTTTAGTCCAAAACTCAGAATAAGCCAGGGCCAGGCCACGTACATGAGCTGTACCTATTCCCCACCCCCTGACACCTTCCTCCTCCTGGGAGCACAAAACACCCCACTGTGCTTCAAGCAAGGTTGTTCATTCTCACATGCTCTAAACGCCACTGGTTAAGGCTTATCAGCAGTGCCCGGTAACTGGTCTCAGGATTGCTGCCAAACCAGTGCAAATCCACAGGAACTATTTCGGTTCAAATCCTGCGGCTGCGATGAATAGGAGCGTGCGTGCGCGCACACACACACAGAGTTGCTGTGGCTTGGCAGATGAGCGGCAGCTCATTAAGTTGCAATAACTCAATCACCCGCTATCATCCCAATCTCTATTCCCTAATGCGGTGGTTTGATTGTTTCAAAGGCTGGGGAGTGCCTGCAGGTCCCACGGGCAGCGATGGGACTTGCAGGTGCTCCAGCCTTCTGAAGATCAAGGAGCTTTGCACAGATGGCTAAATATAGCCCTGTGCCTGGTTTGGGGTACCCGGGTTTCATCACCCTGGCACCAGGCTCCTGCATCAGGAGCAGCCAGGGTGCCTGTGTTAGAAGAGCTGGTGGGATGAGCACTTGTAAAGCACAGAGAAACCGGCTTGGGTTTGAACTGGGAAATGCAATACTGGCCCAAATCATGGGGGATGGGGCGGGGGGGCCAGGGAGGGGGGGCCCTGACCTCAGCGTGACTCCACAAACCTTAATGTCTATTTATCGTTGTCATTCTGAGCTCTGTCTTTGGGCTTACAAATGCAATGAACCAGTTTCCCTGAGATCATGTTTTAAATATACTGCCCCAGGGCTACTCTTTAAAATTCAAAACATTGGAGGACACACAGAGAGGGCATTTGGAATCATTTTTGACAAGCAGAAATTCTCCTTGACAAACCAAAAGGTGAGCACCGGGAAGCCCTGAACCCCACACACGGCGCAGCACAGCATCAGAACAAGACCACAAAAATGCACTTTTCTCGTAAGACACCGACTTTTCGTCTACGCAATTTGCCCACAAATCCGAACCACGTTGCTGAAGGTTTGGAGGCTGGATAACCCTTACGAAGGAGCGGAGATGAAAGGGGAGGCTCTATTTCGCACAGCCTGCTGAAGAAGTGATGGCGCTGAGGTCCAGGAAGACCCAAAGCAAGCTGGGGAAAAGCTCAGATGATGGACACCCTCCTTCCCCGTCAGGCATTGGCCCTTCAGTCTCTTGGGGTTCAAAGCATGGGCAGGGGTAAGAGAGGCAGGTGGAGGTCTGTGCCCTCCCGTAGAGCACTGTGCCTCTGTCCCTCTCCGTGCAGGGCTAAGGCAAACTGGCACGGTTAAAGCGATGATTTCAGAGTTCAATCAGAGCTCTGCAATTCTGCCAGCAGCCATCCCAGTGGACAGACCGTATACCTTTAAGTGCTGCTCCCTTGCCCTCTAAAAGGGAGAAAATAACTAAAAAAAAAAAAAAAAAAGAAGGAAAAAAAAGCTGTTAGGAATTATATTACCTGCAACAGCTGAATTTAATTAGTACCGCAATCACAACAAATATTTAAAAGGTCTAAAAAGCCGTGAAGGGAAATTTGCTTTCCTAGGAGAGAGACCCGTGCCTCGTGCACTCTGGGCACAACGCAGGGCTGCCATGAATGACTCACACTGGAGACACTTCACACAACTGTGGATTTTTGTAGTCATAGCCCGAGCTGGAGTATGGAGGCAGGAGGTGGAGGTTTTGGTCCAGATCAGTGTTTTCTCGTCCTGTTGCTGTGCCCTTTCCAACTGCTGGCCCATTTCTAGACACATGGTCTGCTGGTGTTCAGTGTGCTCTGGTCCCCTCTGCTTCCAGATTTTTCTCCAATAAGACAAAATCTTAAAAAACAGCAACAACAAGCAGCAAGTAGAGGTTCTCCTGCTCAAGGGCCAAGAGTAGCACAGCAGCCCCAAGGGACACAAGCAAATGCCAGGACAGTTGAGCCATTTCTGTTCCAGTGCTGGGCTCTGGATGAGGTGGGATGGAGAGAGTCTCTGCAGCCATCTCCCCAGCATCCACTTCAGATCAGGCAGAAACCAAAGATGTTTGGCCAATCGGGTAGCACTGACACCTTTATTCTTACCAGGTTTCCGTTGTGCCTGTGCCTATGTGTATTTACTAGACTCTAAAAGTGGAAGGGTAATGGATTTCTCCTAGGGATGAACACAGCAGACAACCACCTCAGCATCCCTTTAAAACTTCATAGTAGGAAAGTTTCCCTGGTGGGGAAGGGGTCCTCACAGCCCTGGGGACTCAGGCACCGTGGATTGTGGCACTGGCCCAGAACATGAACTTGGAGCATCTGAAGAGTTACATCAGTAACTGCCAGAGCACTTTTGTAGCCCTGACTCCCAACAGCCCAAATACTTCTTTGTCACTGGTACCACTGGGCTACATCTCTTCGTCCGAGCTTGCTCTCCAGTATTCATGGCCATTGCAAAGGGCCAACAACCAAGATCATCACTGTACTGTGCCGGATGCCAAGCCCAGTCCTGGCATGGTTACTGCAGGGGAACTTTCTCCTTCCCACAGGACACCTTCTGCTAAATCATAGCCAGGATTGCAAATTACAGGGGACTGGGGAGAGCTGTCCCTGCGTGGGGAGCATCAAACAACAAGCCTGACTCATCTCTCCCTTCCTGCATCCTCCCACTCATCCTGCCTCTGTGGAAGCCCTTCTAGGAGCTCCCATCATAGCAGAGGGGCTACGGTAGGATGAGATGTTGGTGTGGGCAGCACGGATGTGGTTCTAGCAACAGTTGCTTGCTGGGCTGCATCTCTCAGCAGCGAAAGATGAGCTTTCAGTGCCTTACCAGAGCAGACATGGAAACATGCAGCAAACGAGCAGAAGGCCAAGCAGAAAGGCTGGCTGCCCTGGCAAGGACCAGGGATATTTACTAGCCTGGCATGGTAAAAATCAAAATAGGTCCATGTCTGAGCAAACAGGAGAATGAAATAGTGCTAGTGTTGAAAGCAGCGCAGGCAGCCGGGGAGTATCTAGTGTTGCTCACTGTGGCCTCTTCAGACACCGCTGTGTCCATGGAAAGCATCTCCTTCATGGCAGCAAGCTCTGCCAGGTTCCTCCGTGGGACCAAGGGAAACCCGGGTCTCCGGGAAGGAGCAAGTGGGCTCCCATGTCACGTATCATGCTGGGGCAAATTCCTCCCCACAGATTCACTCCCACCACCTCGCAGAGCCTGGCAGACATGTGGGTATCATGCCACACACAGCCCATCCAAACTCATTGCCTGCCTTCTGTCAAATGTGCTTCTGAGGTGAAGGAGGAAAAAAGCCCAGAGCCAAAGGCAATGTCTGGAGTACTTGCTCTCCTGTAGGGTGAGGAGGAGCAGGACCTCTGCCAGGTAGGGTTGGCCAGGGCTATAGGCTTTTTCAGAAGATCTTGGGGAGGCAGAGTGTCCCTAAAGCTCCCACTGGCTCCAGCAGGGCTGAATCCCCTGCCTGCAGGTATGTTGGCAAGCCCAAAATGTACCACTGCACATCCCCCGTGCCTTTCCCTGCATGAATTTGAGAGGTTTGGATGCAGAGAACAGACAGCACAGACTTGGAGTTCATCCAGCTACACTTGTTCACTTGAGAGCAAAAGCAAACGTGCTTTGAGCTCTGAGACCACAGTGTCACTGCCCAGGCAGGATGGCCATGTGCCCCATGGGACAGGCAGAGCTCTGGCTGGTGCCACGTCACACGTGTAGAGAAAGAGGCATTTCTCTGCCATGCGGTTGATGAGATGCTGGAACTGCCTGATGGACAACATGGATCAAGGATCTGGGTGGTCCAAGCCCTTCCTAAGATGAGAGTCAGGAGGTTGCTTGCAGAAATGGAAGAGAAAGGGGCTTTTTTCCTGCCCTCTTGTTCTATTTTTAGGAAAATATAAGACATACAAAAGTATGTGATTCAACATGCTTTACATACCAAAAAATGAAGTGAGTAGAAAAGAATCATCTGTTTGGGGAGGGAGCCTGCTAAAAAAGGAACCAGTATGGGGCAAAAGAACAGTGTAAAGAGTTAACTGCAACAAGACACAGTTTGGTGCAGCTTGGCTCTGTTTATAACCAACACATGGGAACTCTGGGCAAAACCCTATGGCACTAGTTACATAGACTTGGAGGTGGAAAAGACTTATTAGGTCATTGAGTCCATCCCACCTGCCAGTGAAGGATTGTTCCCTGCAGAATTTTCTCTATTGCTTTGTATGGTCCAATTTTAAATGATCCAAGCGATGTGGTCTCAGCCACTTCCTTGGGGAGACTCTTGCACAGATATATTTTGTTTAACCCAGTCCTTTTCTTTCCCAGTCCTCCTCACATTTTCCTTCTATGATGTTTCAACTCTCTGAAACACAAAAAATACCATTTTGTGTTTCCCATGTACTGTACATACCGAGTTACGGGCACACAACAGCCACTCCGAAACAGAGCATCATATCCAATGGCTAAAAGTAACAATTATAATGTATCACAGAAAATAAAATTTGCTTCAACTGTGTACATAAATGAGCTCCTCGAGACCACAAAATATTCAGGACATTGCCATATGACACAGCTATCAGCATGACGTGGATGCTCAGGTATGCTCCTGTTTGGGGGAAAATGAACTGATTTCTAGCTCAACGTATTTCATCTTCACAGGTAGGACGTGAAGTCTGTGTAGTTCAGAGCTTAGTAAGATTTTGAATGCTGGCAAGCTCACCTGAGATTATTCCTGTTACTTACGTTCAAAGGGACAAATTGAACCCAGGGACAAGCCTGGCTTGTGTTTTCCCCATCTCAGTGAAAGTGATCCTTTAAGAAAAATAAAATTCTAGCTAAGCGCAGGCTTGTGCTAGGTGTCAGGAACACAAAATCCTGACCTGGCTCCTCCTCGTTCCTCGGTCTTTCTCTAATTCCTGTTTTTTAGCATTCACTGTGAAGTGTGCTGTAGATACTCATCCTTAGCTATTGGTGCACGGAGCTGCTCTGGTTGCTGACACAACCCGGCTCCTGTGGAAGCAGAGGCAAAGGGAGGGACTGGCACGGGACTCTTGAGTGGAGACGTTGGGGGTTTTTCTTCATGCTGCAAAATGCAAAGAAATCCAAGACATGCAGCTCTGTGACTTCAGGAGCTGCAGAGGAGTACATGCAAGGAGGACAGGTTATGTAGCAGCGTTCATCCCTAGAACTCCAAGAACGTAATAAAGGATGCTGCAATACCTCGCTGGTTTCCCACACATCAAAGGTAAGAGATTGCTCCATTAAACTCATAATCCACAGGAATTATGGAAATTGTGTGGTGTAGCTTTCTGAAAAGGAAAGTTTGCAGAGGTAAAGGTAGTATGTTTTATCAGACAACCAGATGTAGACAAAAACAACCTGCCAAGCCTACAGGACAGATATATAAGATACTACTTCTGTCTGAAAAGTTTGAGTTTTTATTCCCTCAGCCCATGATGGGGGCAACAGGACTGCTAATGCTTTAGGACAGAGGGGTTTCTTACCCTTTTCCCTCACACAAAAAGCAAACAGCTCCTTCCAGTTCAAAGGCTCTTTCCCGCAGGTGAGCATCAACAGAAGGAGCAGGGGGTGAGAGAGGCAGCCCGAAGCACATGTTCTGTCCAAGGATGCCCAGTCTGGTTTGGGTTTGAAATCTTTGTGATCCATGTGGGAAACTTGCACCATGAACAATTCTGGGCCGTTATTTAGGTCTGTTGATACCGAGAGGCATGCAGGTGGGTGAGGGCTCAGTGAGCACTCGAAAAGGCAGAGGAGCACTGCTGTGACTGTGCAAGCACTGAGCATTGCACCAGGGTAATTATTTCTGTAGAGAAATGCACACGCTTAGCACAACCCAATTCACACCAATCACATTTTCCAACATGCTCTGGGCTGCTGATTCCTAGAAGAAGGCATCTGAGGGGAGCACTGAGCAGGTCCCCACCTCATGCAGCATCGCCTGTAGGGGTTTGATGACCCAACCGAGGGAGCACTGACACAGCCGTGATGCAGCTGAGTCCATCCCTGCCAGACACCGACCTATCGGAAATTAAATTGCTGTGGAACTTGTGAAGAAAAGAGGCGATGGCAGAAGCAACCTAATAACTGGGGCAGCCAGCCAGCAAATCATGATCAGACAGTAATTTCAAAGCAATGTATTTGGTCAAATTTTAATTCACTCAGAGCTAGCGTGAATAAGGTGAGCAGGATTTGTGTTGTTCAGTGAGGCCATCACTGCTTGTCTCCTGTGTGAAAGCCTCTGGACACCCAGCGTAGTCACGGTGGCACCTTGTCATGCTGGTAGAGTCCCTGAGACGCCCATGTTTGCCCACCTCTGGAACTAGAGAGCCAGAAAGCTGTTGGGAGAGACCCTGCCAGCATCCAGAATGTGGGATTTTAATATCAGACAAGTTATATTCCTGAGATAGAATAAGTGTATATTTATATACATACTCATATGTTTATGTCTTCCTGCTGCTTCTGAACCTTTCTCCCCAGTTACCCAGCTGTTGACCAAATAGTGGAGGTATCACACCCAAAGACAATTTTAGTTCCTGGGCACTTCAGTGAGCATTTTATCTGTTTCCCGCCAGCAAGAGCGCTCAATTCATCCTGTGTTGCTTAAGTTGGTGGCAAACAATGTTCCTCACATGAGGAACAAGCTGCTCTAATGACCACCTCCAAGTTCTGTTTATTTTTAGCAATAACAGAGAGCTCATGTACCCCTGTAGCTCAGAAGGGTAGGGATGAGAGAGGCATTTCAAGGACTGTGCTCCCTCTTCTGCTAGGACCATCTCAAATACAAACACCCATGGCTGTCGAAAGTACCATCCTGCTGTGTCTTCACTGGCTTGGTTCCATGCGATGCGCGGCGATGTCTTTGTGCAAAAGGTGCTTTCTCACTCTCGGTAAGCAAAAGAAAAGCAGCAGAAACCACAGCCTTCCACTGGTTTGTGTTTGTTTGTTTGTTTGGAAACTCCCAAACCACAGAGCCTGTTTTAAGAGGGAGGATCGGGAAGCGGTGGTGATGGAAAGCTGGAAGGTAGGCAGAAGGTGAGAGCTGACAAGGGGAGAGGACTCCTGGGTGGAGACAGAAAACCACACAAGAGCCAGACTCCGCAAGAGTGAGCTCAGCCGCCAGCAAGCACCCGGCCCCCAGCTGCACTGGGGGACACGGTGAGGAGGCCAGCACTGCAGGAACCAGTGCCGGGTGGGGAAGGGAGAGGGGAGATGAGGTCAGGGAGGTACTGGTGGGTGGAGTGGGTCCCAGGAGGGAGGTCACATCCAAGAGTGCAATTTTATATAAGCCAGAGAGAGCAATGAATTATTCTGTTCAGTGCAACACAGATAACAGCAGAGGAGGCTGAGGCTGTCTCTGACTCAGGTTTCCTTATGCTGAGCTTTCTAACAGATCACCTTTTATTGCCTTGTCTACAGCCAAGCAAATAGATAAATAACCCTACACCTCTCCCCCAAGCCTTCTTATCATAAGGGTGTGAGTAAGCCTTGGTACCTGGATCCAAATTCACACTCCCAGCCTCCTGGGATGTCCATCATGCTATCCCGTTCAGACCTACATGCGCCCTCAGGACTTGAATGTACCCCCACCATGGGCTGTTCCACAAACCCCACGCTACTGCCCGTGGGAGACCTTTCAGGTGTAATTCAGTGAGTCCTCCCCCAGTCAGCAGTGAGCTGATGGGCTCCCATGAGCCGCACAGAGAAGTCATTTATGACATGAAAGGAGGTTCTCAAGTGTAGTGATCAATTATTAATTCTGTCATCAAGGGGTGGAGGTGACCCAGCCATTGACTAGTTTGTTGGTCTTTGAGCAGAATAAACCTGCTGCAGATGATGTAAGTGAATGATAACAGCCAAGATTAGACAACCACACCCATATAAATGCACTGCTGCTGCTAGCTCACAGCTCTGTGTAGGGCCAACAGGTCTCACTACCTCTGGGATGTGCAAGCTTCACCGGCCAGTGCTAAGCCACTGAATCCAGCCTATGAGGCTTCATTACCATCCTCCAAAGCCAACCTGCCTTCTTCTGCTACAATCAAGTTTCAAGCCTTTGAAGGTATTTAGTGCAATCAATGGGAATCAGGGAGCTAAATATCCTTGAGGATCCTGGCCTGAGGCCACAGTGTTTGGACAAGCATTTAAACATGTGCTTCACTGTTAGCAGCTTCATGTTTTCCTTCTGCCTTACCCAGGCAGTCTTAACTGCTCTTCTGCATGGCTTCTGGCTGTGCCCTTGGATCAAGCCCTTGAGGGCTCAGTCGTGGTTACCACAGCTAACAAGTTCACCAAGCAACTGTAATGGCAGGCATGTCCCCTCAAGGGCAAACCCAAACTCCTCAGGTTTAATCACCTTCCCCGAGGCCTGGGCTGACTTGTCCTAACCTGTGGGACCACAGTAACTCCACTGAGTCTCTGTCCCAAGGGGTGCTCATGTATTTGCTACCTGGGCACAAGCTCCTGGCCATTGCAAGGCCAACCAGGAGCTTGTCTAGGGGACAGTTACAAGTGCTTGTAGGACATGTGTACATGCAGCCATGCTTACCCTGCTCACCTGGAAGCAGCAAGGCTGCCCACGAGACACTTTTCCTGGGTGTTACAACTTATGTTTGAGAAGGCATGAAGGGCTGAGTATAACAAGTGGGCTTCCTTGCCCCACTAAACTCCAGTGATTTTAATGTGGCTCTCCAGATTTTAAATACACAGAAGCCAATCCCTTCCCTGCCAGCGCAACAAATGGTGGTGGCAAACCAATGGGTGAAAAGCAGGTTGCTCCTACATTGCAGGTGATGAAGTTAGTAAAGCATATATAGAAATAACCACCCTTCAGCTAGAAGGTGCCAACCTTCAGCTGAGATGCAGTAGTAGGAATTTGGATCTTCCTAGCACGTACAAACGCAAAGCAAAATAGGATAGTACCACAGGTCAGGGTGTACATCACCAGTTGCCACATCTCAGCCGAGGAGCCAGAAGCTCCTGACCTGATGCAAAAAAGTGCCAAATGGTCTTGATCCTTTCCAAAGGAAATGTCAGAGTCAGCACAATCCTACCTACACCCAGGCTCCAGCGAGTTAGCTCTGGATCGGAAAATCCCCTTACCACCCATTGAGACACCTTTGAACAATTTCCCAGATCACGTATGGGCTGTGGGGGAGCCCAGGCTGCTGCAGCACTTCCACGCTGTGCCGGCCTGGGTCACGCAGAGGCTTTCCAAACTTGTTAAGTCCACCCAACTCAGTAACTCACCTTTTCAGCCCAGCCAGTCTGGGAAGCGAGAGTGCTCAGCACCACCTACGACCAGGCGGGCTCCTAACCTGGGAATTTTTTGGCCTGCTATATGCTGGGCCATGAAAATACCAAACATACCATGCAAAGTGCTGTGCATCTCAGCGCTCGATTGGCTTGAGGTGAAACTCTTCCCAAAGTAAGTATTCCAGGCTCGCATGTGAATTAAAGCTCATAAATCAGTGGAGAAAAAATCTTCTCTATGGAAATGGCCAACTTGTTAGAAGGGAGCTAAAGGCTGCAGACGGTTTTCAATGGAGTCTTGCTGGCTGTCAAGAATGCGCGAGGCAGTGGAGTTGTTTGGGTTGGGAGCACGAGTCGGATTTTTCTCCCCTCTTTTGAGGACAATGAAATGTAACAGCTTTCCTTCCCCTTCCAGCCGCGCCGAGCGACCCGGGCCGGGAGACAACAGCACAGATACAATCTCTGGAAATCATGAAGTGGCTGAAGAATGGCTGAGGAGTTCTGAATAACTAAATAAAGTCCTCTGTGTTTTCTTTAGCAAGTAAAGAAAATACTTTTAGTGTTTTAGTGTGACTTCTGGGGTCAAGGGGGAATCTCAAGTCCAAACACAACAAACCAGTGTGGAAATTACTGCCAAGAGTCTGATAGTTAGGCTGGGAGCTCTCTTCGAGGCTCAGATGTGCGAATACTGCTCACGGAAGGCAGGCTGAGTTTGAGGTTTTACTTAGATGATGGGAATCTAGGGCTTGCCATATGTCCTCGCTTTGAAAAAGCCGAGTGTGCTGACTGCCCCTCAGCAGCCCATGGAAATGGCAGGTGCCCATGCTCCACCACTCTCTGGAGATGGAGGAACACCCACGAGTCTAGTGTCGGATCTTCACATCTCCCAGTGCAGATAGAGGCCTCAAGGACATCAAGCACAGAGTCGCTGTTTTGCAGCCTTCCCTGCCACAAAACTCATCTCCCTTTTGGGATTCTCAGGTCTGCTTCAGTCCACCTGAAAATGAATATAGACATGAGCTGAGAGGAACTAAAAGGGTCAATAAAGAAACAGGAAAAGAAGAATTCCTGTTTCTCACTTTCCTGATTTTTGATGCCTTTTACTATTGGAATTGCCATCTGAACCCATCCCCCTTGAAGACTTAACCTTTGTTTGGCTTGTACTGTGAAAACAGAGGCAATCTTCAGGTTCCCTATGCTGAATAAGCTAAAATTAGTAATTCTTGCTTCATCTACATGTTCAAGATATTTTTTTCAAGGGTTTTTTTTTTGTTTGCTTAGCTGGTAAGTGAACACGTATATTAGGCCATTCACCAGAGACACACCAGGCCTGGTTCCAATTTCATTTACCACACCTGTCTTCATCAGCATGGGTGGAACAACCTTGATGCCATAAAGAGCAGAACTGCACTTCAGAGGCACACACTTTATTTCTTATGTAGCAGTAAGATTGCTGTAGCCACGGTGGGCTTTTGTTAGACCTGTATATATAGACAGCATACAAGGGCTTCTGCTTTTCTCTCTGTGTCTTCACAGTTAGCTTCAGACAAGATATTACCTCTCTCTTCATCGTGATATTTGTTATTCATGGCATTCAGTCAAATAATATCCAGATCGGAAGAAATAGCATGTGTATTTTGCCTTGTTTTCTTCTGTCAAGATGACTGTGTATGCAAGTGAGGAGCACCCAGGGTTCCCACAGCATTGCCCGTACCTCTTCGGCAGTGGTGCTGTACAGCCTCATCACGAGGCCATCTGCTCTCACAGAGAAAGCCAACATCTGACATACCGTGTACCATGAAACAGCCTCCAAAGGACAGTAGTGGGCAAATGATACCCTGCATCTGCTCAGCTCACATTCATTTCTAGCCACCTAAGGTTTGGCTGAAACAGCCCTTCTAAACCCAAATACATATGTTGGCTTAGAGGCACCATAGTAAAGTAGCCTAACAAACCAAAGCAATTGGTTTTAATAAGAATCTTGGCTTGTTTTGACAATGCACTGAATCTTCATGTTGGCACCATGAATGTTTTTTTAGGAAAATGTATGCATCTTTGCAGCTCTCAGCAACTAGATCCTCTCCTTCTCACTTCATGGAAAGGGTTTCCTGGCTATCCACTTTCTAATGTATTCCAAGTCCCTTGCAGCTGATTGTTGTCTGGGCTGGAAATACTTTTATATTAAGCTCAAGGACTTGCCCCTGTCACATGCTGTGTGTGGGCCGGTGAGCGGGGCGTGCGGGTCACGGACGCTGTCCTTCATGTCTCCTCCTGTGCTCACAGAAGTGCGCGAGGCTGTGGAGGCATTTAGATGCTTCCTGCACCACGTTGTGCAGATGTGTTAGTAATAGCTACGGAAGCGGCTGTCTCCTGCTACCCGGCCTTATTACAGGCAGTAGCAATACTCCCAGAGTTCAAAGGCATTTCATGCTCACTGAGCGTTTTTCAGCAAGAAATCTGAGATTAAATAAACTTGAATCCTCCCCAAGGAGAAAGCAGAAGATGGAGGGAGAGGAGCTGACTCTCTGCTGCACAGTATGCATCTTGGTGTACCTTGGAAAACACCCAGGCGAGGTGCACCTCAAACCCACGCCTGGCCAGGACGTCTCACTCCTGGGGGCAGATTTATGCCTGATGCAACGCTGCGGATTTTAATGGGGTCGTGCCAAGGCTGCCAACCTGCTTCACATCTCAAAATCACTCCAGATGTTTTCTAGCCTTTGTCCTAACATCTCTGGGCTGACTCCTGAGGGGCTTGCTGAGCTTTTCTCCAATTTTCATCCTTACAAGGTGACGTTAGTTTGTCACCAACAGAAATATTTACCTTTTAGTGAGCACAAGACCCTGTCTCCGTAGAAAAAAGTAACCATTGACCTGCTCATTAGCAGAAGGCCACATTCTGCTCTTGTGCTAAAGAAACAGTGCCCAGGGCACGTCGGTGGCCATGGACACAAAGGTGACGCTGAGTCTTGCTCATCCAGGATCCAGAGAGCGCGAGGAATCCAAGTGTTTGATGTTTTTCCTTTCTCTCTGCCTCTGTGGGAAAAAGAAAATACTTGAGTCACACAACTGACCAAAGTGTCATTCCTGCCAACGAGTGATGGTTACACAGTATCAGCTGGTAGAGCACTGTGCTTAGCAGGCTGGAAATGCCATTCCTGGGCATCCTCCACACCCCGTGCCAGGGGTGGGCAGGGGCTGCCTAGACAGCAGCCAAGTGCACAGGAGCAGGGACGTTTTGATTCAGCATGTCTGCAAGACTGAGCTCTGGAGGTGAGACCATTCCCCAGGAGCTGGGGGAAGCCATGTGCTCAGCTGCCTCGTTGGAGCTCACCATCACCAGGCTTGCAAAGGTGTTTGCCCTCCTAAAGATGCAGATAACTGTGCAGATGTGTCCAAGAGAAGGGAGCATAGAGACCTACAGCCTCAGCATGCTTCAGTGCTTAACTCCCATTGACTTCACCAAGACAACGACATATAATACCACTGAGGATCTGGGCCCAGTGTGGTTTGGACAATCCCGCTAGATACCATTCCTCATCTTTAGGTGACTAAATACTTCTGAAATCCCATCCCAAATACCCTCAGAGATTTTGGATGGCCTGCAGATAAGCCTTTCCTGCGCTGCCCAGTTGAAGGTCATTATTATGATGCTGGAAAAACTTTTCAAGTTAAGCCTGACCTTGAAAAAGCCATCAAGCTCGTAAGCTTAGAATGATACAGTGGCAATTAGCACATCTTCTCTGCTGTAGACAATATGCTGCAAGTCCAGGACAGATCTAAAAGCCTGAGAGGCAGACATACAAGAGTGTTATGTCCTCTGTCTGAGAGCCGAATCCCAGGGAGGGTGGAAATAGCAATGTAGGACAGCTGTGAGTATGCTTAGTATTAATATCAAATATAATGGTAATTCAAAACAGAGTCTTTTGGTACAGATCTGAACTGCACAAGCCAAGTTATGAAATGATATTAGCATCTGGATCTGAGAAGCAGCTGAGACTAAGCTGGCCAGCATTTGCCATATGTCTCATCTGCACAGAATATTTAAACAAGTAAACACAATGAGTTAATAAATACATGAAATAACTTTGCAAGATAAGCACCCCTCTGTGCTAATGGCATGGCACACTGTCAGAACAATCGCATCCAGTGGAAAGTCTGAAAGGGGAACATTTTGATGGCACAATACTGAGGTTTTTTCCAAGTATTCTATTGACTGAATAGCATAGCCCAGAATGGTGAACATTTACGATGATCCTTATCTGCTGGCAGGTGAGAGAATCCTGTTGCTGTTGCCAAAGCCTTAACTCATCAGAAAATCAGTGTTTCTTCTTGGAAACATAAGCTGAAACCTTTCAAAGACCTTCTAGCTACATCTCTGCGTAGGCAAAAGGAACTATCATTTTAACAGCATCAAAGGTATAGAAAGTCATATTGCTTTCCAGTAATTCCCTGATAGCACCTAGAGGGTGAAACAAACCTGCTGGTGGTCTAATCTGAACAGGAGGGGGAGGAAAATATTAAGTGCTGATTCTGGGAAAGAAATTATTCCTTAAAAACAAGCCAGACAGATCCAGTGTCTTCACTTTTATTTGTGCATGTATCTGAATGTCTCCAGTGAGGACTTAACCTAGGGAGGATTTGAGGATTTGGCCCAGGAGAAACTCTTGAGGGACCACCAGAGTTTAGGCTCTTTATGAAGGAATCTCTCCCCTTTGAACAGCAGATCGCAGGCTTGAGCACAAGGTCAATGGCATCCAGTTGCTTGGCCATATCCACAGGCTTCTAAATGCATCCAACCCACTGAGCAATTCGCTCTGACTGTAGATCACATTCCTTTATTGACAGAGAAGGGAGAACACTATTACTGGCATACCAAGGACATTTTTACCTAGAAATTTTTTTGTAGGCTCAGCATCTCCCTAGAAGATAGAAACTGTTTGATTCTACCAGGCTCTAGCAATGCATCATAGTATCAGTTTATCAGCCTCAGCTTTTTTGCTTTAGGTGGTACAAAATGTTGCTGAAAATTGATGCTGCTATTTAATAATAGGTGCTTGAAGTGATGACTTGCAGTAAGTTTTAGAAAAGTTCAAAGACTGAATTTTTTTGGCTCTCCAAAGTAGAACAACAGAACATTATTTTAATTTAGAGCAGGACCCTGATTTGGTTCTTGAATGGATGGATACAAACAGGATTGAACTTCTTGAAGATGCACAAACTGAGTCCTCCTGACTTTATTCTTGTTTGCTCGCCTTTCATGGGGGTTGTGATAAATGAGGTCATTCAGTAGAATCAAACCACATACATTCAGGTTTCAGGGGGTTTATTTCAAACAGGTGTAAACCCCATTTTACACACGAAGCAGTAGTGTCTCCTCTGTTAAGGCTTCCACCTCCGAGAAATGTTTACCCCATACCAAACAAGGCAGGAAGGCAAACAGATGCACAAAAGTGGGTCATATCTGCATTAACTATCGATATAACTTTTTTCTTGCCTCTTGCATGTAATTCATGAGCAAAGTTCAATTTCACACAGGCTGGTTGAGGTGCTTAGTGGATTAAATGATTATGATGCTTAGAAGATAAATGCTTTAGGATTCAGGCTGAGTGGAAGAAGCTGCACAAGTAAACTGAGATGCCGTTCCAGCCTTCTTTCCCCAGTTTCCATCCTCACAGGGACCTGCACATCTGCCAGCCAGGTAAGGCAGAAGAGTTCTGCCCTATGGGATTGTACTTCAGTCCACTACACCTTCCCACTTCTCCTAACTCTTAGGCAATAACGTGAAGGCTCCATACCCACAACAACTGACCTCAAAGGTAGTTTGCACTTCCACTGCCTGATTTGAAGTTGCCAATCATGTTGAGTTGGATTTTGTTAGTGATACAGAGAGGTATAAAACACATTGTAGTGCATGAGACAGAAGAGTAAAACGGCTTGAACCAACTAGATGGAGCAATCAGCCCAAGAGCACAAACACACAGAAATATGATGGGTATGAAATCATTCGGAGCCAATCAGTAAGCTCCCAACTTCTAAAGCAATTTCATAATTGAGTAATGGGACACAGCAGGGTCTGAACTATTGTGTATTATAATCTGAATGGAATGCTGTGAGAAGGCTGGAGCAATCTGATCGCACCGAGCCCTCGCTCACCAGAAATGCCTTTGACATATTTCCTTAAAGTGCAGCAACAAGAGCAGAGTAACTGCTTGTTAATGACACCCTGATGGGTTGTCTGCAGCGCTGAAACTGAGATAGCATAGGTTGGAAAGCATGTGCCTCTCCTTGGCTGGAGTTAACACACCAGCCCCCACAGACTGCCCACCCACTTCAACCTTAATCGCCGGCGTGCCTGTACAATCACCAGTTTCACTTCACTACATATTTCCTCCCCCAGAACTTAGCTTATAAAACAAGAGGCACTAATAACCCGAGATGATACTGCGCCAGCATCCTGTCATGGCTTAGAGCTCTTGCTCCTTGCCGGCTAACCCGTGGCTATCTGCACAGCTACGCAGGCTGGGCTCTTTCCCTTCCCTGTTTTTCAGTCCCTTCTTGGCTGTGCATGCATGAACTCCATCAAAAACATATCACCTCTTTCTGGTTTTAAAGACATCACCCATTCAGCCTCCTTCACCCCTTTTCTTTCTTCTGCTTGGAGACAAGCCTGGAAGGAGACAAAAGCTGGACTCCAGAAGTTTGACAGTGATATGGCACGGATGGTTTTGGGTCTAGACTCCAGGATGTGCTGTAGGAGGGGGGCAAACCTTCAGTCTGCTGTAAGATGAAGGCTGAAACACATCCTTCATGTTCAGACCTGTTCTATAGATGTGGTCCACTGTGGAAAAGGTTATTACTGGGCAGCAGGCCTTGTCCTGGCTCCTCTGCTCCAGGCCAGCTGGAACCACTCTGAGAAGAGGGTCCAGTTTTCTGGAGAGACAGGAACAGGCTCTGCCATG
This sequence comes from Eurystomus gularis, assembly GCA_013400335.1. NCBI lineage: Eukaryota > Metazoa > Chordata > Aves > Coraciiformes > Coraciidae > Eurystomus > Eurystomus gularis. The sequence continues at coordinate 37,568 of VZZY01018947.1, read as the reverse complement.
GTGACAAGGGCGGGTGCAGCAGCTATGGCAGAACTGGCATCATGAGAGCAAACTGGGAGACTCCATGAAGCTTGCTTGTGGTGGGGATCAGACTCAGAACCAAGCCTCAGAGATGATGGAAATATCAGGAACCAGAAGGGTCTTGTGCAACCCATTGAACAAGCTCTTGAACATTCTTGGGTTGCAAGAGATCCCCTTTCCTCCCTCAGGGATCGGTTTGCTTGCACTGTTTCAAGAAAGAGCTGTGAGCATTCTTGCTCTCATTCAGCATTTCCATGCTGAATGGAGACGTTAGTTTGGAAATTAGGAATCTCATGTAACAAGGTCCTGGCTAACACAGGCTGGATGAGAGGCATCTCAAGGCTGGCTCTCAGCATCCCCGTACTCTCAGAAATGGGTGCTCTTGTTTGTCAGAGTGTGAACCACTGTTGGAAGGGGAATGATGCTGCACTGCCCATGGACTCATGGGGTCTAACTACAAAGTATTACCACAGTTGAGTTGTGTGCTGCAAGGAATCTCACATGCTCTATCAGCCACAGTCCCATCAGACACAGCACTAGATATGGGAATAAGGGAGATTTTTTCAAAAGTGTCTAAGTGATCCGGAGGACGGTGCTCAGAGGAATCAGACTTTCAAAGGTCCCTAAAGATATAAGAATGCTCCAACTGGGAGTTCAAAAATGAGTTTCTATCCCTTGAAACCAGAGATAGCACACACTGGATTTCATGTCCCAGGAGCTCTGCTCCAAACAAGTCCCAGCACCTCACTGTAATGGGTGGGATATTGGCCCAGACATATGGGTGCCCATCTCCTTCTGCTTGCTCCAGGGGAGCGATGGGCAGCATGGTACTTCCAAGGGTTAGGAGTCAATAATAAGTAAGAGCCCAAAAGAATGGAAAGAAAAGTGGGAATTGTGCTTTGAAACTGGAAAAGCACTTTCCAAAAATTTATCCCACATAATTTTAGTCCTCTAAATACCAGACTATGTTCTCTCTTCTGCCCAAGAAGTTGTTTTCAAAAAACCCGTTAAAAAAGCTCTTGCTAAATTCTGAGCTTACAAGGGTGCTGCTCAAAGCTCATTTGTGCTTATTACCAGAGGAGTTACTGAATAGATTTGTTCCCTGAACTGACAGATTTTAAGCCAATATTGAAGAGCCTCAACAAGTATGATGGAGATGGCCTACAGCCAGGTGCAAGCATGGGAGAAACCTGTTTCCGAGCACTGCCTGCACCCTTCAAATCAGGAGGTCCACTGCATGGACCATGCCAGCAGGAAGGCTCCCTCCGACTTCAGACAGCCTTTAATCAGGCCCATGTGAGCTGTGTGCATGCATGCAAGACAGGCTGGAGTTGGACTATCAAATACTCACAACAAACAACTCACTAATAAGCTGCAGAACAAGATTCCCCCCCCCCCCCCTTTTTTTTTTTTCAGAGATTATTCAAAAAAACGTTTCCAAATAATCTTTCTCTGGGAAAAATCCAGCCTTTTCATACAGGCAACTCATATACCGGAAAAAAGGCAGCATTACTCACATAATTATTCATTATAAATTACTCACCCAGTTCTTGCAGCCAGTGGTGCTTTTCCTGTACCTGGAGCTGTGGAAAAGCCAAGTTACTGTAGCTTCAGAGAGAGTAGAAGGGTCGTTCTAACCAGTCGTGTGACATCTGGCCAGACTCAGTCGATTGTGGGACCTCCTGACATGGCATTTGTCCCCGGGACCCAGTTTGCCACTGGGATGCGAGGTTGCCCCCCTTTTCCCCCCACCCATTCAAGCACGTCTAGGCCAGCAGAGCTGACTAAGGTAGAGAGGCAGCTTGTGTGTTCGGCTAAGCCAGGCTGGATGGCTTCTTGGAGGTCACAGGGTATTGGCAGGAGAAGGCAGATCTCTCACACTTGCACTGTGCTGCTGAGTGAGGGGAGGGTTTGCCACGAGAAAGAACGTGTGGCTGGGAAAGGGACAAGCTCCACTCTTGGCTGCTTCTCAAAACTAGATATTTTGCAATACTAATAAAATCAGAAAGCCTATCTTTTGCAATACATGTTCAAATTTGTCTAACAAGCCCAGCAGAAGATGTTCACTCTGAAACCAGAGCATAAGTAAGGCTTCTTCAGAGCTTTTCATCTGCGGAGGGCTGAGCAGAGACAATAAAAGCAAAGGTTACAACACAGACTGCAGAGAGACATTCGGTGAGTAACTAAAGGTATTGCACAGGTTCATGGAGAAAAGCTTCACCATCTTTGGGACCCAGTGTGGGAGCTTCCTTATTGCCCCTTCCGTGGATTTCACTTGTAGAGCAGCTTGCACTGGGAGCAGCTGACCTGCTGCCTTGGGAGAGGCTTGTGGGCAAGGCACAAAGTGCTCCTGAAGCCACAGCAGAAACTGCTAAAGGGAAGGAGCAATAGGATGGGACCAGACTCTTCTCAGTGGTGGCCAGTGACAGGACAAGGGGCAACAGGCACCAACTGGAACCCAGGAGGTTCCAGCTGAACCTAAGGAGGAACTTGTTTGGTGTGAGGGTGTTGGAGCCTGGCCCAGGCTGCCCAGAGAGGTTGTGGAGTCTCCTTCTCTGGAGAGATTCCAAACATGCCTGGACACGATCCTGGGTCCCCTGCTCTGGGCGATCTGCTGGAGCAGGGGGACTTGACAAGATGAGCCCCTGAGATCCCTGCCAACCCTCACCATTCTGACATTCTGGGATTCTGTGATCAGAAGAAGCCATCCAACCTGTTCCCAGCACATCACTGTAAAAAGGAAAAAAGAAAGAGCAGGCAGTATATACTGTTTAATGGGAGCTGTTTATTGAGAGCTTCCCAAGTGTCAATGAAAGCAAAGCAATAGGAGTTCACTGCAAAACAGAGCAAAGCTTTGTAGGTTTCTCCCTTGAATCGTAGGTCATCTGCAAGCGGTATCATCCATGTTTACTAGAACACCATGCCAAAGTCATAACAGAAACCAAACACAGCCCCCAGAGGGAAGTCTATGAGCACTCCCTTGTCTCAGTGTTGTGAAGGCAGCCGGTCCCTTCCAACCCAACCCTTTCTATGATTCTTGTCATGTAATAGTCCAAATACACCACAATTGAGGAAACCATTAAGTTTCTGCATCTGTTGTCTTCCTACAACTTTCTAGTGCAGCCACAGTCAGGCTGCACTGTGTGTGTGTGACATCTCCTCAGGTTGAGATGGGCCTGGGCTGAGTTTTGCACTTAAAACAAAGCAGTGTGTTATTGTATCCCCCCAAAAGGGGCACACATTTCTCTGATTTACAGCTCTTCTTGTGTGTTAATTTTTTTGTTGTTGCACTTCAAGTGTATACTTCAACTAGTCTAAAAGGAGTTACTGGAAGGGAGGCATTTGTGGACTTGAGCATTTTTGTTTCGTCTTGCTCTGAAGCTGACAAAAGACCAGTGTGGACCTTCAGAGTTACCAGGCAGTTAGTTAAGATCTGTGTGTCATGTGTGCACATTAAATCCCTTTTGAGGAGATAGATTAAATGTCAGTTTGAACCAGCAGTTCCTCAGAAAAAATGTTCTCCTGTGGCAGAGGCCCCTCCAGCAGAAGACACAAGTGCACGTCCCACTATGCCTGTTCCAGGAACATATCTTCTTGCCATCTTCCTCCTACTTTTGCATCTTACATCTGCTTGAAATTTAGAGGCTGATTTAGCAGACCTGGCTTTGGCTCCTAATGAAGGCATTTCGACTTGTCAATCTTTGCAATGGCTGCTGCGAGAAGCCTTGATAACAACTTGGGTCTTATCCACTCTTAGAAGCCAGCGCCTAACACTAGGCCATCTGGACACCCACAAAGTGCCAAACACTGTCGCTATTATTTAGTCCAGCTTCCTGCTCAAGTCAAATGGTATTTTGATGAGTGACTGCTAAAATGCTCAGGGTTTGACCCTTACATGTTTGCCTCATTGTCTCCAGGCCCTCTCCAGCAGTGACGATGGTCTGCTCATCAGCTGTTGACTCAGTTTGCAATAGAGCCAGCTGAAAATTTTTCAGCAGAGCCATTTCTGATCCAGTAGAGTCTATTCAAAAATCAAAATATTTCTCAGCAGTTTGTCAATTTCAATGAAGTTTTACAACAGGAGAATGTCAAAACATGGTGTTTCATCACCGCCGTGGTGGTTCTTTTCAATGGCATTGACATACTTCATTGCATGATGGTCTTTTTGCTTCCACTGCTGCACATAGTTGAATATTGACTCAAACCTTATACAGATTTTATGTTTTTGCACTGCCTAATGTCTTACTTTTTCCATTTTTGTATAATAGGAAAGTAGAAACAAACCCAGCATCATTTAAATAAGGCTTTCTTTTCTGAAGAGTTTCTAAACTTGGATTTCACAGAAGCTTCCAAATTTCACATTTTCATCTCAATTTATAACAAAAAGAACTGGGGAGTGTCAGAGCTTCTCCTGGAGCGGAAATTCCACCTTCTGACCAGCTCTCATTACCACTCAGCCCTCACCCAGCAGAAACCCGTGGCTCTGTGGGAAGGTCCGAGGTAGATCTGATTCACGAGCCTAGCAACAGGCGGAGAACACAACTGGCAAACCAGCTCTTTGCGAAACTCAGTGAATCATCATGGCTTTGATGCAGCCTGCCCTCCTTGCAAGGAAAATGTACCTCAGCAACAGAAATAAGATCTTAAATCAAATCAGATCCAGCTTGAAATATTTATCTGCTGTTCTTCTGGGAAGAGGACTTGTAGTGGAATAAAACTTCAGAGTTATTTTACTCCTAAGACAGGAGAAAAAAAAAAAAATCTGAATGTAGTTTGACCAAAAATGAGGGAGATACAGGAATGTGAAGAAATTCAGGCCACTGAAGTAATAATAGCATTTGACATTGGACAGGCAGCCTCCCACAGGCTTTGGTGAGGAATGAGAACCCACACCAGATCCCACCACAAGCAGAGGAAGCCCTTCCTGGAGTGAGTCACATCACGAGAGCTTGTGAAACTCAAGACCACACAGTGCAGAGCAGCATATCTCCGTGACATTCAGCCAGACTCTCCTCTTCCAAAGGAGCACTCCTTTGGACAGAGGTGCTATTTTCTTTCTGAAAGTACCTCCTTGACCGCTGGGACTCATCTGCCATTCGCTAAAGTTTACTGCTTTCAGATGATGTAGTTCCTTCCTGTGTATTTGGTGATCACGTGACGGTGGAGTGAAGGAGAGGGTGGGTGGCCATGTAGGCTGGTGCAGCATGGAGTGAAAGTCATCTGCAGAAAGACAAAGGAAGCATGAGTTGGCAGGGTGAGATCTGATCCAAAATTATGTTGGCAAATCAATCACGGTTTTCCCCTTTGCTTTCTTCCACACTTCTCTAGAGGAGCCATCCTAGAAATCCAGTAGTGCCCAGGAGAACATTTGCCTTAGAAAAAACTTAAAGCCTCTTCTCAGGGTTAGGGTTGTTTCTAACATTACCTGTAAAATGACTTCAGCTCTACAGGCAAACCAAGGGTGGTGTTGTAGTTCTAAGACCTGAAGAACCTTGCCCACTGTTCGTAAGAGAATTTAGAAGACCACGTAATTCCAGGTTGATCTTGACCAGATTGTTCCAATTCCCTCAGCCCAAAGGCTGAGCTCCTACACTCACCAATATTAGGCTGTACCTAAGCTACAATCTTTGGATCACACTCAAGAAGAATGTGTCCACTCTATGACCTGCTCTTCTGTTCATTTTCCTGAGGGCCCTACAGGCTTTTCCACTTGTCATCCAACTGGAGATGAGTCCGGTTGCAAAATAACCACACTCCCATCACCAGAGCAGGGGCACTGAGTTTTTCAGCTGATAGATGCCCACCCTGAGCCAAAGCATTACAAACTTCAAGGTTAGATCATAAGTAAAACAGGGTGGGAACTTCCTACCAGAGCTAGGAAGCCTCTTAGGGCAATTTCAGTGCAAATAAACAAATAATAATGTATTTCAAAGGTGACTGCTGTGAAGCCCCAAACATTTGAGGCTGCCTACCCTCAAGCCCTGAGGATGAGAGGTCTCCCTTGAAGCACGGTGACTAGAGTGCACTGACCACGTACAAGTAGGAAGCAAGGAGACGGAGCCAGGCTGCAGTTTTGCAGCTGCATGACACTGGCCGGGCGATGAAATAAAGCCCAGACAGGAAGCACTTTTCCTCAACAGTAAGCTGCTATTTTTACCCATCTTTAACCAAAGACACACTTGAAGTCAGTGGGCTCTGCTCTGCTCTGCTGCAAGTCACGCCAGCACCAACCTCCAGAGGTGTCCCCTTGCTATAGGGCTGGGCAAGGAGCACTCCTGGCTTCCCACTCTACTAACACTCCTCTGATCATGAGCGTTGCCTCCACAGGTCAGACCACTCAAGCCAAAAATCCTAGTGGACATATCTGCTCCGTGTAAGAGCAGCAAGATGGGTTGTAAATGATCTCCCATGGGTTAATAGCCCATGGTGAGCACAAGAGCCTGCAACATGGCAGCTGGAGGTGTGAGGGAGCCTGCTCCATCGCCTTGCCAGCCGCTGACCCTGCTGCTGCACACCCAGCGCACAGCATTAGCCTCAAGGCATTACAGAGGAGGAGCTGCAGGGCATGGACATGGCCAGTGCTTTACTATTGCAGCTGTTATGTGAATATCTCATATTGCTATTTATACATGGAGGTGATGGTTTCCTACAGCTTCCCGCCCACCCCTCGGTCGCAGGCCTCGGTCCCCACCCCGGGGGCTGCAGCTGGGTCTGGTAGCAGGGGCAGGCTCCATCTCCCTCTTCGTGCAAGGTGGCAGCCCTGTTTATTCCCTATTCCTCCTTCTCCCCACCCCCCGGCAGTGATGAGGGGAGTGGCAGCACTTCCCAAATCCCAGAGCAATAGATCTGGAGTGAAGTCACGAATAACTGCAGCTTCACAGGAACAAGCTGGAAAAAAGAGCTACCAGGGGGGAACATGCTGTTTATGCCAGAACCGCTTGACATCTAGTAACACCGAAAAGCAAGGCGGGGGAATATGATCGTCCCTTCCTCGAAGGGTTGATTTTCCCCCTATTTCAGTGTAGGAAATCTGAGCTCAGCTGGAATAAGACAGAGTGAGATGGGCAGGGGTTTGCAGCTCTGGCAAAAACGAGCCCCTGGCCGCGAGTCCCGCAGAGGGCTGGTCGGTGGAGCTCCAGTGTGCAGCTGAGGCTGAGGCCCGGTGCCATCCTTGCCCCCACTCTTTGGCATTACGTGCATGAGTTCAGCTCTCTGCAGCCTCGCTTGCTCTGTCTGCACAGGCAGTGACCAGAGCGTCTCGTCATGCCGCCATGACACAGGCGGTCCCTGCCCTTTTTAAGCGTGCTTGATATGAGGCAACCACTCTGATTTCCAGCATGCTTGCCAAAGCTTCAGTCCCACCATTGTCTCCCATTTGCCGAGGACCTTGCAATGCTTCACACTGCACAGACAACTCAAGAGGCTCAAGACTAGACTTAATAAAAACATATAAATTAACATATGCCTCCTAAGGGGGTTGTTAGGCTTAGCTCATTAGAGGTTTAAAGCATATCCAATGCTCTCAGTTATTTGTTTGTTTGTATTTTTGCAGCTGTCCTTAGTTCTCTTAGGTCAAGAAGAGGTGTGAGGTCCAAAATAGCATCGGGATGGCTGAGCTTATGTTTCCAGCCCTGAAAAAACAATGAAGTGCTAATAAAAAGAAAAAAAAGCCTTGTGAGAAAGATTTCACTCCAAAGCCCTTCACAAACAACACACACAACAGCATGGAAATGCAGGAGCCTTTGCTCCCTGGGGAGGGGAGATGCTGCCAGCTACTTTGGGAGGAGAAGTGGAATCCTGGTGGCCTGGGGAGGAAATTTTGGACACAGACACCAGAGCAAGAGAAGTCACTGGATCTTTGCTCCTGGTCTGCAGCATTGCGGCTCGGCTGAGTGGCTGACATGGGGTCAGGAGAAGCTGTCCATCCGACCCAGCTGTTCGTTACCACTGAGAACCAGTTCTGCCTGCACTGGTTCTCCATGGCTCCATGGGCGCATCACCAGGTCCTGCAGCGTGCCTGCCTCTCTCAAGTGGAGGTGCTTTAGCCCAGGCTCATACTTGGCACATTACCCAGTGCATGCTCTCAAAATATGACCATGCTCAGGCTACGGGGAGCAGCTTTTCCCCAACAGAGCTGCTTTTCACACATCACCTTGTCCTTAAAAAGAAAGTTCTTGAAGCAAAGCCGATCCTAGTTTAAAGTGTTATTCCTTTTTCCAGCTAAGCACAGCAGTACCAGTCTGGAAGTGCATGTAAAGGCACAAGTAAGGATTAGCAGCCTCAAAAAAGACACATAGAAGTGCTGTCACCCCTCTCTGGAGTGCAATGAGTGCTCAAAGCAACTCCTGCGCATCCCTGTGCAATCTCTGAAAGTGAAAAGCTCTGATTTCTTCCACCGCTGGTGATGCTGGAATGGCCCTGCATGTCTCTGCACCTTCAGATGCACAAACAGTAAACCAGTGGAGAAGATCCACATTTCTGAAGGGAGCAGGACCAGATCTCTGAGGGGTTGGTCTTGTTTGGACGAGTGACTGCGTGTCACTGGTTTGGGATCTGCTGGTTGATAAGCAGCACTGTAGGGTGGCTCAGGGTCACTGGTTTGGGATCTGCTGGTTGATAAGCAGCACTGTAGGGAAGCAATGGCTCAGAGTGGGCCAGGGCAGCACCAGAATGGTGTGGTAATTGCAGGGCAGCACATGGCTCTGCATGGAACATTCACCAGCAGATGCTATAAAATCAAACTGAGTGTTACGGCAAAGCCTGCAAACCAACAGAAAGGTTGCGTGAGGACCTCTCCACTTGCTTCAGTTAACTCTCTCAGGGATGTGCCATCATTTTTTAGTGAAGAAACCCCACTAAAAATAAATGACCCCTTGGCTCGTGATGGACTCTCCATTCCTGGGTATAAACATTGGTGGGAGGTGATAGAAGAACAAGCCGTCAAGCAACACGCCGATGGAAACTTTATCCCTGAAAATTACCCTGAGCACAGCAGGAATACTGCTCAGTATCCTGCCTTTGAGAAGAGGTCAGGGAGAGTCTTCCCACAAAATCCTGCTTTCTACAGCAGTCATTAAATGCAACCATCTTTGCCATAAAGAGCAAAACCTGCATCTTTGGAGCCTCAGAGGTAAAACCGAGTCTTTCCAGAGAGGATTTGCTGCAGTATGTAGTTATGGGGCGACTTTCTGAGAAGCAGTGAGGCACTTTGGACTGTCCTTACAATTTAATGACAGCCTCCTGAGAAGCCATCCCCTTCCCTCCCCAGGCATTCCTGAAAAGTCACTAGCGGTGGGCTCTGCAATGGTGGCAAAGCCACCAGGACTTTCATTTTCTTTGGTGGAGCTGGAACCCCACCAACTGGGGGGCAAGACAGGGCAAGAGGAGGTTCACCTCCAAGCACAAGTGATGCCATGCGGTGGCAGGAGGAGTTAAAGAAGCCTCAGCCAAGGCGCGTCCGCAGGCTGCACACCCAGCAAAGGGGCTTTGCCTCTGCAGCTGGCTGCTGAGCCCCACTGCAGCTCACGGGCTTATCTCACGTTGGTCAAGCCCAAGCCCATACCAGGAGAGTTTTGTTCCTTCTTCGAGGGAATGAGCTCAGATGAAACTGAAGCAGGTGCTAATTAAAACCAGGACCATTCTTCAAACTGGGCTTTTAATTACTGTAAATATATGTCAAGAAAAGTTGCAAAGGGGAAGAAAAATAGTAATTTCTTGTGCTACCTGCCATTTTCACTTGATTACCATCACACTTTTCTGTAGAGCAAAAACATCAGTCCTTCATAACAAACTCCTCTCTTGGGGGCTAGTGTGAATTGAGAGCTGTGAGGCCCTGCCCTGGGTTCCAAAACTAGCAGCATAATGTCTGTAACAGACATGCTACCTAATTAAATTGTTAGGGAACAGGCTTTTATATCTTTAACACCTAATTTACTATTGTTTCTTTGAAAGTGTTTGGCTTCCCTGTGGTTTTTTTGGGCCTCCCTTCTCAGTTTTACGATGGCTTTTAAGTTTTTGTGTGTGTTTCAACTAAATAACCATTTTGGAGGTTTTGTTAGGGTCCCTGCTCGAGTCGGACCAAGGGAAACAGGGGCCTGTTTTACTGTTGTTCATGCTGGGTGAGTTACCACTACCGTGCTAATTATGTGATTACCCTGTTTTAATAGCTATTGTATACTGCTTTACTGCTAAAAAAAATCTTATTTCCTCTTTCTTTGCTCACTGATTGAACGGCAAAAGTATAAGGACACACACCAACATTATACTGCACTATAAACCGCAATACAAGCCTTGCAAGAGTTAGCGGGGCTCTGACCGTAAACAAGCATCTTCAAGGCAGCAGTGGGTTTATCCAACTCTACACGGCAGTAATGACGATATAATTTTTGCTTACTGGGAAGACACAGAACAGGATTCATTACTCAAGTACTGAGTGCTACTCTGCTCTTAATGTGAGTTTATGTGGTGCTCACCGCAAAGAGCATGTATATAAGATGTTCAGACTGTGCTGTACCAGAAATGAGTAATGAACACATTAATTGATTACTTCCTCCCTGATATTTGAAGCAGAAATGAAATATTTGACCCCGGAGAGATGGGGGGAACATATGTTTCCAAACATTCCTGGATTTTGCACAGTCATTTGGAGCCAATGGCTGGGAGGACATTATAGGATACCATCCAACACACTGACCATATCAAAACACAGTGGGGCACCTGAGCACCACTGAAATCAGAAAATGGGAAAAATTATGCCTGAGGCAGAAGAAGAAGGGCATGGAGATGAGAGGAGAACAGACTCAAGCATTTGTTCTCCACAAAGGCTTAGCAGGTCAAACCAAACCAGCTTGCAGGCTTGGATTAGGAGAAGAGCTGGAAATAGCGGTTGAAATTATACCAGAGGCCAGCATAGCCCAGGGGAAGAGTTAAACATCCTCAAAGGTGTTGCAGGTATTTAAGGGAATGAGCTGCAGGGTGGTGGAAGCAGGCATAGCGCACCCAGGGCTTTCCCTCTGGAAGACAAGGCTTTCCTGGCAGAGTCCAGTTCAGGCAGCAATCCCACNGGGGAGGGCTAAAAATCACAGATGAAGGATGCTGCCCTGTTCCTGAGATGGTACTAAGATGAAGTAGACAGCATGAGGCATCTGGCATGCACAGCAATGAGAGATCCTCGCTGGGATGCCTTAGACAGGGGTAGAAGAGGGCCATGACTGGCAGGGATGGAAGGGTTTCACTGTGCATTGGAGACCTTGGCACGTAGGGCTGAGGAGTGGAACTGAGGGAAGGACACTGTCCACAGACAAATTTCACTCCTATCTTGATGTCTGAAGGCTAAGCTCTGCTGTTGTAGTCTGTATAAATACATCTCTGGATTGATGCTATGATTTCTTAAGATTAAACTAAGCCTATCTCGTATGAAATTACATCATCATTATAGCAAAACCTTTTTATTTTTCCCTCTCCTTGTTTTTCCCTGCAGCCAGCTCCAGATCTCATTCCCCAGTTTATCTGAAGGGGATGCAGTCTCCAGGCAGGGAAAACACACACTGAATCCAGCTGGACTCCCACCTGCATGATACTGGTGTCAAGCACCATAAACTATGGCACCTGCTCATTTCCAGTGAGCCTGACGGGCCCCAGTGCCCTCCTCCAGCCCACCCTCCACACAGCGAAGCTCTCTGCGAACAGCAGCAAGCTCTGCCGCTTCACAGTCCTCCTTAAATCCATCCTTTGCCAGCATATCTATGAAAAACTGACAGGAAAAAAAAAACAACCCTGACTGAGGCTGCTGGTGTGCTAAGACCACTGTCTATCATGCTGAGCGGTATTGGCTCATCGTCTCCCCGTGCTCGCTCTCTGTCGGCACCCATCTGCTGCCGCCCGGGTGTGCGGCTCTGGGGCTGTACATCCCCAGGGACAGGGACAAAAGCTTCCTGTGGGATGCTCTGGTGGCGGCCATAAAGCCCGAGAGGCACATACACACGTGTATATGATTATCTATATGCATATGTGGGATGTGTGTAAGTATGTACATAAAAGGCCTGTGTGACATGTATAGGGGCTCTGTGTGTGTAGGTATATGCATCAGTAATATGTATAGAGGATGTGTGTACGTATAGGGGGTGTACATGCATTTGTACATGTGTGTAGATGGGCTTCATCCAGGCATGACTCTGTGGACTGGTCCAGAAGAGCAGCTTTCCACTGGCTACTGCTGTGATGACATCAACAGAGATCTGTCCGTGACCTCTGCATTTCAGATGCCGCTTTCATTTCCCAGCCAGGCTTTTAGGATGCCCCTCAGAAGGGTCAAAACCTGATCAATTTGTCACAACCTGTATTCCCACATGAGCTGTGTGGCTGTTAGGGTTCCGAGTTGAGATACCACCTGCAAAGCATCGTTCCCCTTCCCCCATTTCACAAATGATTTCCACCGGCTTCTGCCTTCCATCCATAGTGCCTTGAAAGAGTTAAGAGGAATTTACAGTATTTTTAACTTATATTACTCACTTGTATTGAATTATTCTTGGATCAGATATTAAATGGAGATTTTCCATATAATATCTGTCACAGATGGAAAAAACCCCATCATCTATGGATGAGTGTAATCCATTCATTGGTTTACGGATACAGCCCTCTCCAGGGATTGTCAGAAATAAACACGATGTCCCTGTTTGCCGGATTTTTGCATTTGGATTGCTGAGCTAGCTGAAAAAATGTGTGAAATCGCATGTAAGCCGACAGCTCCCTATTGACTAGGCATACGAACAAGCGCCCATGTGTTATTTATTCCAGAGAGCCCACGGACTGTGTCGTGCACATGAAATGCTAGTCTGCTCTGAAATTCGAGGGGATAATAATCAATAATGCTTTGTTCGTACCACAGCTTTCATCTGCAAAGCCCCGAGCGAGGGCTTGCAGTTTAGGAAGCTGGTGTTGGGGCTGGGAGAGGGGAGTGTTGCACAGACCCTCACTCAAAAGGCAGAGCTGGAACCGGTCCTGTCAGCCCAGTGAACACCTTGCCTGCTGACAAGGCACTTTGGGCGTCTCTAAGACATGCTAGATACGTGGATTTTGTTTGTTTGTTTTTGAAGGAAACAGTCTCTTTCAGAGCAGCTTTCCAGTTACCTGCTATGATGTACTGCAGCAGATAAAAACTTCTTGTTCTTTCGGGAATTCCCAGGAGGAATTAAGGATATTGGAGCGCCCAAAGCAAGGCTACAGTGAGACAGGAAAAGCCTAGCCTATTTCCACCCCAGCACCTTGCTTTTATTCCTGACCGCAGGTTAGACAGCAGCAGCCTCTTCCCAGGCTGGTCACACCGTGTCCCCACGGGTCACCCCAGAAGAGCTCACCCCGCTCTCGACGGAGCGATGCCGTGCTGCGTGGCAGGGCTCCAGGCCAGCATCGTCCTCACCGCACAGCTACCGGCTTGGGGGATAATTAGTACCTCCCCCATCTGCTAGATGAGTGTGGGGAGGGGAGCCTGGGGAACGCTGCCAGGGTGAGCTTAACTCTTCCATCTTCTGGTGCTTCTCTGCTGCTCCCCCCTCGCAGGCTGTGCAGCAAACCCAGCAGGACCTGGTGAACACCAGGCCGAGGAGGTCTGGGGAAGGGTGGCCAAATGCTGCTGCAGGGTTGGGGCTGCTCCTGCCTGCACTGCTGAAGGGGTGTGGGAGTGGAAAGAGTCTGTCCTGCTCCCTTGGGAGTCACCACCAGCTCCCTGTGAGCCCAAATTTTGACCTATCTGTGGCAAAATACCCACCCTGGATGAGCAGATTTGGGTTCCTCAGCTGGAAGACCCCTCCCCATCCAGCATAGGGACCACCGTGCCCACAGCAGCATCCGCTGGGCACAGCTTTAAATGGAGTGCTTGCACTGGGGGGACAAGGGAGGATGCTGACAACTGCAGCCCAAATGCAGACGCAGGATTAATGCTGCTCTCGGCAGCAGACTCCTTTCCTGCATTAAAGTCAACACATCACCCAACACTTACTTCACACCCTCCCAGGGGTGGCCCGAGAGTTCCCTTTATAAGGTTAATACCTTCTCCTCCCCCTACCCCCCTAAAGAAACAGGACATTTCCTAGCTAATTTGTATGTGTCTAATTCTCATATCAACAAAACCAAAGTCATGATTCGGGGCTTTTCTGGGTTTGCTTTTTTCTCCAACGCATTCCTGCTCTTACTGAGTCCGCTTCCATTCCTCCACTCCTTCCCCAGATTCCAGTATCCACAGGTTTCTGGGTTAGCAACAAAATAACACAGGCTGGAACCTGTTCAGATTTCTTTTTTTTCTTTTTTTCTTTTTTTAATTATTTTTATTTTCTCGCTTGGAAAACCTTTTCCCCTCTCTTTCACCCTTGCCGCCGGGGAGTTCAAAGGGACATGTTCGCAAACACGGGCAGCACTCTCCACACCCACACTTGCCACCTTGAGGGAGGGAGCGGCACAAAAACTCGCTGCTGAACATTTGTGCAAATATTCATTTGGCATCTGCTAATGTCAAGTCTGGCTGGATTGGGGCTAGGAGCTGTAGAAAAGGCATAAATGAGCCGGGCAGACAGCAAAGCCGAGCTACTTCATTATGCAAGCAGGAGCCTCTCACAGCAGCTCTTGCTGCACAGAGAAGGGGCTCACACTCCACGTCATTTCTTTCGTGCTTTGTCCTACCCTTCAGTTATGATGCCTTTTCTCCTGCAAAAACAGCATTGCTACATGCTGTACAAACCTCCAGCCCCAAAAAAGCCCAGACTTAATAAACCACAGCCCAAAGCAGAGTGCTTTGCATCTGTGCACAGGCAGCAATGGCACCTGAACAGGGGCTGCTCTCACCCCCTCTCCTTTTAGCTGCCTGTTTTATTGCTGTTGTTGCCACACAACTCTGCAAGGTGCTGCAGGACTGAGCTCCTATGAAATATGCTGTGCTACACCAGCTGTTGGCCCTGTCAGCTCCCTGGCTATAGCAGATGGCACATGTGGCCACTCTCCCTGGCCTGCAGACCAGGTAGCAACCAAGGGCTTATTGTCAGCATTCAACCATGCCAACATTCAAACAACTGCAAATAACCCACTAACTCAACAGCTGGCATAAGGGGCACCCACAGCTGGGTCATGTCTCATTAATAAAAAGTCCTCAAGTAATAACGGACCCAGGCCTAGCTACAGGGCACAACCTAAAAGGCGGGAGTCAGTTCCCACTCACTGACCTGGTGGCAAATCCTGAGCAGGACCTCAGGTGACTTGGTCGACCTCCCAAGATCACAGGAAGGGTTTCACTGCAGAAACTTTATCCCTTTCATTTAAATTCAACAGCACCAGCGCAGTGGCTAATGGACCACACCATCTATAATTCATTAGCACATTAAATACAGCCGGTATTGCTCTCTGGGGTGGTTGCCTGCAGCACCGAGCACGTGGGTGCAGAGGGTCCCGGGAAGGGGGTCACAAAGCACCCTGCTCTGGGGCTTCAGACGCAGGCGGTGCAGGTACAGCCCGATGGCAACCACTGGGCTGGCCACGTTGACACAGCCCTGATGCATTCAGAAGCTGAGCTTCTCCCTTGTGCCCCGCTCTGGGTGTGCTGCCCTGTCACGGCTGATGCGAGGATGGGGGCAGGAGGCGAGGTCCTGGCACTGTGCTTCTACCCATGGGAAAATTCAGTATCTCTATCTCAAAATCTGCAAACTGAATAATCTGGGATGTTAAAGCTGCCTGGAAATTGCCACACATTTACAGATAAGCAAAAGCTTTGCGTTAAAGGAAACTTTTATTTTTGTCAAAAGTAGAAAAACTGGGACGCAAAATGCATTCTTTTCACGTTTCGGTATTTCTAAGCTGGAAAAATGCAAAGAACTTTCCAAGAAAATAAAAAGATCTGGTTAAAAAAACACAAAACTTAATCCTTTAGTTGTACTTTTCAAGAAAAAAAAGGAAAAACTTCCCAGGCACATTTCACCAGCCCCCTAGCTAATTCCTGATTTAATGTTCAGTCCTTGTTTAACCACCTCGGTCCAACCCCAGGTTCAGCCTTGGCCTTGGTGAAGGCATCGCCCGAGGAGGGTGCCAGCACCAGGCACCAAGCGAGGGTGTCACTGGCACCCTGGGCTGGTCACTGGGTGCATGGTGGGGCAGGAGGCTGCTCTGGAGCACAGGCTGTCATCTCCCCGGTCCTTGTCCCAGCTAATACCATGGTTACCTGCAGAAAGGGAGCCAGACAGCACCAGCTTTCCCAGCAGCCTCCAGGAACTCTGGCTCCCTTCCTGGCAGGGCTCAGAGACAGTATAAGCTCACTGCAGAGTTAATACAGAGAAACCACCACTCCTTTTCCAGCTTTGCAGATGAAGCCTGCTGAGGAGTTGATGTCACTTATAATACTCCAATTTTGGGGTTGGAAAAGCCCAACAGCCCCTCTGTGCTCAGCATGGTGCTGCGCAGGAGACCCTGAGCCAGCTCTTGCACCACATTGCTGATTCCCACCACATCCACAGCAAGGATCCGCAGCACCAGACGTGTCAGGAGGTTTGCTGCCCCACAGCACCAGGACACAGCCAGATGGAGAAGCCCTGGTAGAAAGCCCGAGCTCCTCCAGGTCAGCACGGTGTAGGTGCCAAGCTGGGAGTGCAGCCTGGTTGCTTAATGATGCTGGGTCTCCTGGTCCTGCCTGCCCGAGCATTGATCCCCCTGCTCCTGGACAGCATCCTCCCCATCCTGAGCTCTTCCTCCCAAAACGGCAGGGTCTTGGATTCCTGGTTTTGGCTGGAGACATCAGGGAGATGAATCTGAATTCCTTCTCATCAGCCCAAAGTGTTCTTTATTATTTATGGCTAGGAACCATTCCCATCAGAAACGTGTAGCTGGTTATAATTTAAATGTTTCTTCTAACTCGGGAAATTTCCAGGAAGGTCTAATAGTAAACACCATAATGTGCCCACAAGTTACAAATCAGTGGTCCTGTTGTTTGTTTAATTCATTTGCCCAGGAAAATAATTAATGCGAAACTGATGGTGGTTTTTGTTTGTTCCCTAAAACAATGTTATCAGTACATGCCCTCAGTGCACTTTTCCTGCAATTACAAAGGTTTTTCCAGCTGGAAAGGGAGTCAGCTTAACTTTTTTCTTTTAAACTAATGACCATTTAATGTCAGATAAAAGGTTTAGAGGAAAGGATTAAGTACCACTTTCAACAGAGATGGTGGGAGATAATTGACTCAATTTACCCCTGACATCGGTGAAAGGCACCTGCACATGTGGCTGTTGAAATACAGCAGAGTGAGGGACCCCACCAGGGACCCAGTGCTCTCCTCATGGAGGTGGGTGCTCCCATTTTCCCCCCCATCATCCCAGCACATCCAACTTAACAGCTCTAGCAGGTGTCCCTGTGCCCACCGGGAAGACACAGCAGTTCCTGGTCTGGAGCTAGGAACACCCTTCAAAGAGCAGAGGAGAAGTTGCAGGCCAGGTGTGAAGCCAGTAATAAAGCCCCCAAAGCAGACAGTGAAACAAAAAGCTCCAGTTCAGCTATTTGCCAGCAGACGCAGGCACAGCCCTCCCCTGATTCTCCAACCTCCGGCCACAGCCACATTTTCACTTGCACCCATCACCACCTCTCTGGAAACTTCCAGACCAAATAACTTTTGCTAATCTTTCATCTCTGCATGCTCCTTTGATCCATTTTTCTTTCCCCTGTTGCTGCCATTTCCAAGGACTTGGGGTAATTTCTCCTGGAGGGAGGTATTTTGCTGTTTGCCTTTGGCCAGAACAGGCTCCTCCAGGTGCTGGCACTCCGCTCCGTCACTGCCAAACCTTCTCTGAAGCTTTTTCTCCGTGTCTCAGGGGACAGTGTGGCCTTTTCTCCTCCTGGTGTGAAGCCGCCAGAAAGGGCTTTGATTGCTGTTCTGGTGTATGAACCACTTGGCTTGGGTGGAAAGGTGTTTAACGAAGCACACCCCATCACAAAGTCCTGCTCCTGGCTCCTTCGCAATGTAGTGCCACACAAGCTATCTATAAATTTAAATGTCATGAATTCCACCTAAGGGCAGGGTTTGGGTTTATTCCCTGTCAGTCACTTCCCAAAGGCGGTCCCTGCCTCCCAAGGTGGCTGTGAGCTGGTATCTGGCTTGTCCCACACATTTGGAGAGTGATGGGGAGGGAGAAGGGCTTGAGGCTGAGTGGATCAGACCCACCTCCTGAGCAGAGCTGCTGTCTGCTTGGAGGAGCCACCTGGGAAGGGTGAGGGTCTGTTTGTTGCCTTCTTTCTTGCATGATGTGATCTCAGTTCACACCTTGAAGAAGTACGAAGCAAACATCCAGCCCTGAATCACTTGGCTGCTACAGCAGATTGTAGATTAGAGCACCCTGGGCCAGGTTCAGACCACCTACCATGACGTCTGATGGCAGCACCCCACAGCAGGGCTGGCCAGGCCAAACCCACTCCCCATGCAGGTGATGGAGAGGACACCCAGTTACTCTGCAGCGCCCTGGAGCTTTCAGAGCCAGACTCACCTCCCACCCAGCAGCTATTTTCGATGCTTCCCAGCAAATCCTGCCGTGTAGCTGTTTAAGTTCCTGTGGCAAAGGGCCCTCCACGTGCACGGCTCTCCTCCTGAGATCAAGTGAGAAATCTGGCTGCAACATGCCAAATGGATGGGACTTGAACACCCAAGTCCTCCGGGCGACGAAAGATCTCAGCCCAAATGTATGCGAGGAGCTTGTATGATCAGGCTGCAAAACACTGAGCTCAAAACTTTCCACATTCAAGATCAAAAGAGTAAGCTCAACTTCTCCACCCCCAGCACGGGACCACTTACACTTATTTGCCTGACTTGGCTGGTGTGAAAGGCAGTGAGGGCCGGAGAAGACCTGGGTAACCTAGTGAAGGCAGGGGCTCATAATTCGAACTCCAACCAGCTGGCAAGGGTGGCCATACAACACTGCCATGTGCCAGTGCTGGTGTTGTCTCAGTGGTGAGCAAATGGGATGGTGCCTGTATGACATGGGAAGGACTTTGGGATCCAAAAAGCACCAAGAAAAAACACAAGCTAGGATTTGCCCAGCGGACTGGCCACCACCCGAGCAAAGGTCTCCTTGGGGAAAGGTGCCTGCAGAGCTTCTTGTGGGGGTGGAAAGGTAACAGAGACAGGAGGGACCCTACAGGTGTCTTAAAGGCCATCATGGAGTGTCTTTGATGCTCCTCCAGCCAGTGCAGGAGTGTGAGAACAGGACTATGTGACAGGACCCAAAGCACGCCTGGAGGTATCCTGTGCTTTTTTCAGAGCTGTTTAACATGGATGAGGCCAAGTTGAACCGCCATGGCTTTGGCTGAGTGTGAGGGGAGAAGCACCCATCCAGAAGTGGGTACACTGCCCAACACCCTGCCCTTCTGAGGCCGGGCTCCAGGCTCCCATAGTCTGAACCCAATGGTTAATGGCCATGCTGTATGTTAATTTTCTCCAAGTCAAGAACCACTCTCTTTCAGAGTTTTGAAGTTTGGTGCCTTTCATTGAATTTCCCTGCCTGTGTTGGGAGAGCAGGTGAGCGGGAGATCCCAATTTACTTTCCCTGCAGTCTAGACTATTCATTACTTTCCTGTCTCTAAATGAAGCAGGCACAGTCCTTTCAATACCTCCATAAAGCATTCCTTCACCAGGCCTCTAATCATTTTCATTGTCAGCCTCTGAACACTTATTATTTCCACTATATCCCCTTTTGAGATCAGATATCCAGAGAGGAGCTCGGCATGTTAGCAAGGGTCTCCTCTGGATCTCTGCTGTGAGCAGGCAGGCTTTCAGAAGCATTTTTACATCCCTCTCTTTAACCATCCTCATATTCTGTTTTACTTTCCCAAGAGCAAAAAGGAAAAAAACACACCAGAGTTGTAGCGAATAGCTCAATAAAAGCATAAATAACTACAATTAATTGGAAGCCCAACAACATGCATGCGTAGCTCGAATTATTCCTCACCGTGCCTCGCCTTGCAGTTGTCAGGGGTGAATTTTATCTGCCATTGTGCTGCCCATTCACCTAGCTTTGTGTGGTCTGACAATATCTCAACCCAAGGTGGTATATGGTTGCAGGCACTGCCGCTCTCGTTATTTACAATGGCTAATTAAGATCCTGCTACAACCTTCATCCCACCCTTAATTCTTATGAAGCAGCCAACAAAAGGTTTTGATTTCCTTTTTGGCTGGAAGACCTTTTGGCTTCTGCAAAAAGGGGATTAAGAATGAAAGCACATAAAGGTATGTGCACAATCACAAAGTCATAACAGCTCTCCGAGTGCAGTCTCCCAGGAATGAAACGCAGCATTAGCAAGAAGGGCTAATTGGGACCGGTTTAAAGAGTGCACATTGTGTAGCCGAGTCCGGTAACACTTTTGATCAGGCAGACAACACAGCCACAAATTGCTTTCTTCCCCCTCCAAAATATCTGGCCCCGCAGGAAACGGTGTTTTACCTTTCCCAAGGCAGGCAGGCAGGCAGACCGACGGTACTCACGAGCTGGGTGAGCACCATGGGTCGCAGCAGTTGCTCTGCAGGGCACAGCCTGGACAAGCCCAGCTCTCCACAGGCTCCAGCAGATGCAGGGTCCCTGTCCCCTCTGCTCGGTCTCAGGGTCCCCAAAGGCTGGCGGGGGGTCACTGTCATCGTGACTTTAGGGTCAGGTGGAGCTGTACACAAGCAGCTCGCCCAGACTTTCTCTCCAGGGAGTGTTTTGGGCACTGCTGTTTCAGAGCAATCGCTCTCCATCACCTCTTTGCCTTCAAGCAGAGGTGGGTGCAGATCCCTGGTCTCGGGCTGCCTCCAGAGAGCCTCCCAATTGCAAACCTTGCTCCAGAGGAAGCAATACTCCCCGTTGCCTGATCTTGCCATGGGAAGGCACCCCTCGAAGGCTCTGCCTGGGCTGCTGCAATCGCCAGAGCCTGTCCCCAGCCGAAAGGCCTCCCCTCTCAGCCCCTGCATCACCGAGCCAGGTCTGTAAGCCAAGCTGGGGAATCTGGTTCGTTAGCTCTTGGCAATGCCATCTCCCAAAATGTCATGGCATGCACAAATCTATGAAAACCAGAGACCCGAGACATGTGTTTTTGTTTGTTTGCATGTGCCAACTTTTCCAATGGCTCAGAAATGTGTGCCTGTGAAGGCTGCATGTGTGTTATTCATTTAGGATCATTTTCAGCCCTTATAATAGGAGGCTCATTTTATCCTTTTGAAAGTTCTCGAGCAGAGATGATCACAGCTCTAAAGCCTGCCATGGCTGTAAACAACATTTAAGCTCCACATAGCTGTCTCTCCTTGGAAAATAGTCCCACGAAGGAGTGGAAGGGTTTTCAGTATGTGCTCGTGTCAGATACATAGATAGATAGGCAGCTCATTCCTCTAGGCTCCTTTGTAAACCCCAGCCAAGATTTTTACATTCTGATTCATGCAAATACGATCATATGATCAAAGTAACATGTGCTACCTCCCAGGAACTAATGCACTAATCGTTGGCGTGCCGCAGGCCACGGCCTATCTCACACCATCGCTTTCCCCTCCTTGTTCCCGACGCTGCTTCCTCCTGTCCTTGCACACACCATCCCTCAAGCAGACAGCTGGCTCCAAACCAGCCGGGATGGGGTCTGCGGCAAGCCGGCTCGCCACACAGCCTCGCAGAACACTCGGCGGGCCGTCCCTTACATCCTTCTGCTCCGTCCATGGTGCATCTCTCCCAGCTACTGATGGAGAGATGGCAGAGCCCAAACCAGGCACATGTCTCTGGATTCCCCTAGCTGGGAAGTTTTGGGGTGAAATCTCCTAATTACAAATTTCTCCCATTATTTCCTTAGCTTTCATTTATGCAGGGTAGAAGCAGGTTCTGAATTGCTCCTTTTGGGGAAAAATAACGGCCCTTCGAAGCCTGAGGCTTCACAAGCCCATGAAAATGCAACCCAGGGGAGGAGTGGGTCCTCAGCATGTGGCTGGGAAGAGGGAACTGCAGCATCACCTGCTGCCCGGCCAGGCCATACTGTCCTCCATCCAGGACATCCCTCAGAACAACGCCGGGAACCTCAGGACACTTACACTGCGTAACCAAGGAAGAAACCCATTAGAGGCTTCGGTGCGGTTACATCTTCTGTTATTCCTGGCTGCTGCGGTTGTTTTTTTCAAAACAAAGGCAGTGTTTTCTATCCTTTAGGCCTGAGCAGACCAATTCAGCTCTCTCCAAATTGGTTTGATGTGGCTTGGGATACTCAACCAGTCGTTTCCCAAACCTGGGGTAATTTGGTTACACTTCCTGTGGTTCAGCCACAGGTCCCCCAGCCTGGCAGACACGAGGGATGCGCAGAGAGTTACCCTTCTGTCTGCTCCAAAACTGGAAATCAGCTCTAGCTTGGGGTGGTTTCAGCCATCTTTGGGCTGCCCTGGTTGGACTACAACTTTCCATAACTTTCTCAGTTGAAACGAGTCCCACTGACCTTGCTGCAGAACATGCACAGAAGGGGATGCTCGTGATCTATGTCTCCTTGGGTTGGCACCTTAACATGAGCATTGTGAGCTTAAAATGCCATGGGAAAAAGAAGAAGGCGTTATGAGCTTTTTTTTCCCATCAGCTGGGATTCAGCCTCTGGAGAAAAGGAGGTGGCAGCTGAGGGGCTGCAGAAACGGGTGAGACACGACCAGCCCGTAGAAAGTTTGGGCCCTGGACCCCTCAGCAGGCTCCAGGGAAAGGCGATGGGAGTTATCATCCAGGGCCTCGTGGACTTTACTAAAGAAACAGTAAACTACCACAGAAGTGGAGTTTTAGAGGGGGGCTCAAATCCACCTGGAGACTTTGAAAACAGTGTCAACTGAGAAATAGGCAGGTGAGATTTTTTTACGCATCAAATACTGTTTTTCGCTTTCAAAGTGAAGCTTCTAACTTATCTTTTTTTTTTTCCTTTAAAATTACCTATATTTAAAGAGGTGAAGTAAATTGTTAAATAGGGTGAATTAAAGGTTTTTTGGTAAACCCAAGTCTCTCCACCCAGTACTTTGCCTCACTCAAAAAATAAGGAAAGTTTCAGTTTGACCTGATTTTTCCTCCCTAATTTTTCAGCTCACACCGTTGGATATAACAGAGTCTACGTAGGTTACATCATTCGTGAGGAATCTCCTCTCATCCGTCTCCAAATAAGTAACAACAAACATTCAAAAAATAATTGAAGTTTTATATATATCCCTTGGCCATTCAGGTGGTATGGCTGGCACGAAACATAGGCACTTTAAACAGCTGTTGTGAATCTTAAGCATAAACTTCCACCCTTTGGCACTAGACCAGGAAATTATGCATAGGAATATACCTGCTCCCCCTTGCAGCACACAGTCCATGATGTTTAATGCCTTGAGAGTAGACAGGAGAGAACAGCTTTTTTCCTTTGCTTTGTCTGACCCGTCCTGTTACGTTGGACGAGTGGGACCAAGCGGGGCTCTGGGCTAGGCCATGATGGGCAAAGGGCTTTGCAGGGGGTATTTACAGCTGTACCAACACACACCCACCTCCTCCTCCTTCATCCGCAGCTATCTGCATTGTAGAGCAATTCAGTGCCCTAAAAAAAGAACAACCACCGCTACACACACACACACTTTTTCATGTATTACAACCTTATTTTTCCAAGGTAGGTATGGTAACATAGCATGCTCTTAGAGCCAAAGTCACATATGTTCTGTGTCACCCAACCTATCCCACCTAGAGCAGACTTGGTTTGCCCAGAGTCAGATTTTCCTTGATGGACAAACTCTCCTAGACCATCTTCTTCAGATGGAATCTGAGGTCCTGGCTGAAATCTCATTCCATTGCTTTTGTGAAAGTACAGAGACACCAAATCACTCACTGAATTCAGGAAAGCTGATGGACATCCAAGGGGCAAAACACTGCCCATAACACTATGCATGTGTCTGTCAAGCCTTGCTCCAAGAGCTGGTGTAGGCTGGGTGTTTGCTTAAACCAGCTCTAACTTCCACCTTGCCAAGGTAGATAAGCTATTGAAAAGACCAAGCTGATTCAAGGTGGTGCAGCTGGCCAGGGTGAGCTGAGCTCAGGCCTCACAGTGCTTTCTAAGATCCTCTCAAGCTTTACTCCACTCCCACCTGTGTCCTCCTATGGACACACTGGGTTCATGGGCACCAGAGCATCCAGCTCATTTAGGTTATGGCCTTAACTCCAGAAGTTACGGGCATAAAAATTTGTCTTGTCATCACTGAAGCTTTAGGGTACAATCCCTTTCCCAGACTTCATTATTTTTGTCCCAACTGCTTCTTTCTCACCTTGTCCCTGCTTGTGACATTTATTGAAGTGTATCAGCTATGGTCCCGGAAGCTAGTATTAATTGTGTCACTATCATACCTGCTGGTGTGTAAGAGATGCAGCTGAAGGGACCAGTTCCCCTGCACAGGTAGGCTACACTGCTGGGCAGTGCGACAGCCCCCTGTTAGCAGAAGGGCACAGCTAAAACTGAGAGTGTGCTCCTGGAAGAGGCTTCCTTGCTGCTTCACATCTGTAAAAAAGTTCTTCTCTAACTGTAAGCCTGTGAACCTGTGCTATGGGGATGATCCTGAGCTAAAGAAGACTGCGAGCCCAAGAAAATGAGCACCAAGTTTCACATGCTCATGCTCCAGAAGCCATGTATTACCAAAAGTCAGTCGTTGGCAAGAGGGGCAGTTCAGGCTCAAACAGGGCAGATCAGGTACAGCAACCACCCAGCTTTGCAGCATGGAGCCTGCAATGGCATCAACAAGGCAAAAAAAGAACAAAACCACTTGGCTGTCAAGCAGGAGAGACCACACCAGCTTCATGGCTCCAGCTGTAGGGATGTCAACTTGGTCAACCACTCCCACCTGCTGACAGCTCAGTGGTCCAGGTAAGGTTGTCAGTCAGCTGAAAGACACCTTGCACAGGGATCAGGACACTGTCTTCTAGGCCAGCGGTGATCCCCAGGCAGGGTGCAACAACGTCTTGGTGAAGGGTTTGCCTTACTTGGATCAGCTGCAGAGCCCAGCTGAGCTTTGACCACCAACCCTTCACTGTCACAGGAACAGCGTGGGAGACCCACCACTCGGAAGGTCTCAGCAAACAGCAGTCTGGTTTGTAGAACGTGTTCCAAGTATTGACAAAAAAGACTTCCCTGGACCTAAAAAGGCTCTCTCCTGGGATGGATGTTTCAGCGTGCCCGGAGGCCCCTGTGCCCAGCTTCATGACGAAACCAACCACAGTGTTAGCAGAGCGTGCCACTGTCTGATCTCAGCTATGAAAACACTGCTACAAATCCAGCAGTATTTCTGAAACAGTAGCTACAATATGCTTTTATTAAACCCAATTAAGTAGTGTATTTGTTTTAAAGTGTGCCTGCTCCACACACATTAATGCCATCAGTTGCTTCAAGCAATCACCCAGCGTTACGCCCCTTGCTCTTGAGGTTATTTCCACAATGGTAATTAAATCCTCATTAACAATTTTCAATTATAAAGTAAATCAAATGTAATAGCCTACATGGGGAATCTCAGCTCAAGTCTTTGGAGCCTGAAGACTTTCTGAAAGGAAGACGCATTAAACACTGCAGATAAGCTTCTTCTCTAGGGTTTGGAGGTCTGCAGAGGAACCTGTCCAACAGGGCTGTTGACAACCACTTGCAGCTTCTGGCCTCACCACCAAGCACCATCCAGGTGCAGAAATGTCTCGTGTCTGGGGGTTGCAATCACAATGCTGTCTGTCATTGGGCGCGTGATGTATTTCCCCTATTTCTGTTCATTTCTTGAGTATCTCCTCCCCAGAGCACCCTTTTGCTCAAAGTGAAGGTGCTCTGAAGGGAACCTGACATAAATTCTTCCCATCTTTGCCCCTGCTTTTGTTGTCATTAACAAAGCTTAAAAAGCAGATGTTCAAACACAAAGACTCAATGCACACACTCCTCAGCCAACAAATCTGACAACACCTAACCCAGGCAAGCACTGTATCTCCTCACCACACTGACTTTTCACAGCCCAAGGAACCCATCTCACTGCTGCCCAGGAAATATTCTTGTAAACCAACACCACAAGTGCCAGAGGCCCCTCCTGCCGACTGCATGGCCCCTAGTTCCCACATGTTGGTCTCCAAACCCAGCAGGCATCGTGGGACAGGGAGCAGATCCTCCCTGGTTGCTCTCAGCCTCACAGGAGGCCTTCTGCCTGGCCTTCTCCAGCATTTACCACCTCCACCCCTTCAAATTTCCCTGATGGCAAACAAACCCTGTCATTCTGACAGTGAAACCATCAGTGCCATGGGCCATGGCATTGTTTCAAGAAGAAAAAAGGCACCCATAAATCCCATCTTACTTTGGAAATCAACTGGGTTTCTTCTCTTGGAGGTACGAACAGAGCACATCTCCAGCCACTCCCAGTCCTCCACCCCCAGCACTCCTCTGAACCTACCCCAAATCTCTCCCACGTGAATCAATCTGAAGGCAAAGCTGGCAAAGCCTTCCAGCCCCCACCAACCAATTCCACCACTGTACCATCAGGTCCTGCTTCCATGCTGGTCTTCAGGTGTGCCAGGAGAGCAGCTCCCAGGATATCCACTGGGACAAGGGCTGCTCGAGTGATCACCCATGCTTAGCTGGGGTGAAGGCATCATCTGTAAGGCTGCCCAGCTTTTCGTGGAGCAGCAGGAGACCCTGCTTAGCACTGTTCATTTTTCTCTAGGCTTGCAAGGTCTGGAGATTGGTTCAGATAAGCATCCTCAAGCTTGCTCGCTTATCTGCACCATCTCCCAAACAGCTTTGATCCGCAGCATTTGGCTGCAGCTCTCAAAGTTATCTTGAGAAAGCTTGTTCTGGGGAGAGTCATTCTTCTGATTAACAAGAAAAAGCTTTCTTAGTGGCTTTGAGCGTTTTCAGCCCTGGCTGGAATCACGGAGTGTAGCAACGTCTGCGCACAGAGAGAAGGAAAAAGTCAAGCGAGTATCTCAACGCTTCCCTTGGGCTCAGCTGTCAATTTGTCTAAAATTTGACATCAGTTAGTTCATCTTGCTGCTTTTTCCCGCCCTCTGCTTAACACCATCTCACCCCCTAGTCTGTAAACAGAGGCCCACACCGTGCGTCTACCCTGCGCACAACACCCGCGAGGAGAGCAGGCTGCACGGACCACGGAAGCAAGCCACCGGCAGATGGGGAGAACCATGCAGGACAAGGGCCTGTGTGGCTACGGGCGAGTTTTAAGACACAATATTGAATTAAACAGCTGAAACAAACAGTCCCTCTCAAAACCTCCAGTGAAGGAAACGCAAGCCACACATAAGTACGTGTTAATTGAGTCAGATGCTAATTTTCCAGTTTACCTTCTGCGTGGCCGGAGCTTTAGGAAATATTCATTGGGCTGCAAAGCATCAAATTTAACTCCAGCGCTTGCAAAATGCCAGCATGGATTCGCCCACCCTGCACAGGATCTCTTCCTTGTGGGAACAAAGAGGGAGAAGGAAGAGGGTGCTAAGGAAAAAGAGGAATTACAGAATTAGCAATGGAGTTTGTGAAGGGGAACCTACCCTGAACATATCCTGCTGCCCTCACATCCAGTACAAATACGCGTTTCAAAACCACTGCTCAGGGAGGGGAAAGAAGCGTGACCAGCAAAAGTATGTACATGTGTTTTAAATAATTTTTTTTAATTGTTGAGGCAGTAATACTTGGTTCATGGAACTGCAATATACAGAGAGGTGAAATAAATAGCTTATATATATATAATATATATAATATAGCTGGTTTTAAAATATTCCCTTATCATTGGTGTACTAGGTCATCTTGTAGTCACTTGAATGTATTTAGCAGCATTCTCCAGAACTGAGCATAATGCAGGATCACGGAGCCGTGACACCTTATGTCGTCAGAAAGGTTACAGAAGATCGATGCGTCGAGAACTCCACGGAAACTCAATCACTGCGGCACACACCATCTTGTTGTGGGCCGGCGTGCAGCAGACAATAAATAGATTACTGCAAAACCGGCACTTTTCGGGGCAGGGTCTCAGTAACTTTGGGAAAGAACTTTGGTTTTCTTTGGTTTTATTTCTTTATTTTTAATAATTACTTTTTTTTTTTCCTCTGGGGATATGCTTGAAAAGTTGTCCTTTCCAAAAAAAGCGAAATAAGCACCTGTGTGTCATCAACAACAAGAAGTCAATTTAAATAGAGCAGTTCATTTTGTGTTTCAAGTCACAATAAATCCCTAACAGCTTTTCCCCAGCGTTTGCCATCTAGTCTTTTATTAATTTTTTTTATTTTTATTTTTTTTTAAACACAATGTACAAAAATAGAGCTTCTTCCTTATTTTTAATGTAAAAATATTCCTCTGGTGCAGTTTTTTTTGCTTGTTTTTTTTTTTTTTTTTTTTTTTGTCGTTTATTATCGTGACACCGTGTCTGTCTATTTTTAACTGGGGTTGGTGGGTCGTATTCTCTTAGTCCTCTTGGTGACTGTTGTGTACTTGAAAGGTTTCTGTATCTCCACTTGCCCCTTTGGGTACCGCTTCATAAAATGCACATCTTGCTGGTTTTCCCGGGTCTTGGGCCCTTTCCGTGGCCTCCCTTTTTTGGTGAATCCAACATACCAGCCTGAATATTTTGCCGACATCAGTGCCGTGTAGTTGTTTTCTAGGACTTTCTCAATGAAGACACACTCCTTGCTGGTGCCATCAGGCTTTAAAAGGAAAAAAAAATAAAAATAAAAATAAAAATTCATTATCCAAATGCAAGCTCAGTGACCAAAACCCAGTTTGGCATCAATAAAATCACCACATCTGGACCTTGTTTTTGGCTCAAACATTGCTAATAGGAGCAGTAACAAACATCAGCTGAAATACAAATTTTAAAAAAAAACAAAACAACATGAAAGCATGAGGTCATCATTTCATTTTTCTAAACACTCTCAGCCAAGGAGAGAAAGATTTTTTAAAGACAACAGTTAAGTTTACCCAGTCCAGCTCCTTCGACTGCAAGCAAAGCAAGACATTTCGCTTTGCTTTTTCCATTAGGCAAGGAGGATGAGTTGAACTTGTGCCAGGGAAACATCGTACTTAACCAGGAAAAATAAAAAAATCAGAATCTCACATGGGCCAAACAACGGGCCCTTCCACCGCTCACTTGTGATATGTTTTCCCAAGTACCTTACAGGCTTGCGTCCCTAACTACCCAAATCCCACTAAAATCATTATAAGGCTTAGTCTAAACCTTCCCAGTGCTTTGAAAACTCTCCTCTGCAGCATCCCAGGTGAGACGCCTAGCAAAGAAACCACATGTGGCGCTCCAGGGCTGAGCCAGTGAGGTGCCAGAGGCACTGAGGTCCTCGACCCCACTCCGGGCCCTGGAGAACCCCAAAGCCAGTGGTTCTTTTGGAGCCACATTGCACACCTCAGCTTTGGCTCCGACTCGCACTTCTGAGTGACATCAGTAGCAGAAAGGGCTGTGCCCACACTGGAGTAGCTCCCCAGGTGGGACGGCATCCTACCAGCATCCCAAAGCGACGGCAGCTGAAGGACTATGTGGCAGCAGTGTTCTCAGCGACCAGACCCTCCCCACTCCACAAAACCACCACAAGTACCTGGTTTTACACCTCTACTCTCAAGAGTAGGTTTTTGCTTGGAAGAGGATTTCATTTCTGGTGGCAGAGGGGACATGGTCCTTCCTCTTTCCCAGCCTTTCAGCCTTAGCCTAAAAGCAACCATCCAAAGCTCAAGGACCTGGCTTAGGAAGCCATGTCACTAAATTACTTCCCTCCTTGCAAAGGGAGCCAGAATTAGCACAGAACTGGAGCCAGGAGCTCCTGAACAAGAGTTCTGCTCCCCAACCACGCTGCAGCAAAACACCTGCCCTGCTGGGACTCCCTTCCCAATGCAGCCGCTGGTTCGAGATTTTGGCAAACTGGGTTCAGCTCAGCTTGGAGATCTAGACTAACAGATCCAGAAGGGGACTTTGAACACAGCAGCACATGGATCTCAGGCTGGATTCAGGACTCTAATTTGCACAGCACACACGGCACTGGAGGGAGTTGCAGCATCACACAACAGCATCTCTGAGTCCCTCAGCACAGAGAAAATTCTTCTCACCTATAACCTGCTGCCAGAAAACATGTTTTGCCCTTTAACTGCTGAGTTACTGGTGCTGCACCTAGAACATCATGCATTGTGTGCACCAGCACATCGTTTTATGGATCAAAAGATATCAGGGAATAGATACAGGCTCACTTCAGCCTTGGATGTTGTCTCAGCTCTGGGTTTAGCCAAGATGAGCATTTCCAGCTCTTTTATGGATTCCAGACAGGGATAAGTGCAGTATGGAGCATCATACAGGACTTAATCTAATGGTCAGCACGATGACCCAAGCTGGAGTCACACCGACAACAACAGGGAAAAAGCTTCCCTGGCTTAATACCTTTAGCAGAGCTTCAATTCAATCAGTGCAACAAGGTGTGATTTTTACCCTAAAATCACTAATTCATCCTGCCTAAAGGGTTTTGTTACCACAAGTAGGTCTCATTAAGAGGGCACAGGAGATCATGGCAACTTCTGCCTCAAACGTGCTACTCCAGGGTCCATACTCCCTATACGGGGGCCAAGCCGGCTCTGCCATAGGACCAGCAATCTCCATCCTGGGCTAGGCACAAAGGTCCTCATTTTATCATCTACAACTGGAAGCTCACAGACGCTTTAATGAACGGCAGAACTGGGCAAAGCTCAGTGGTTCCAGTTCCTGGGGGGGTCATTCTCCAAGCCCTGGGTTTGATCAAAGCCACATGAGTGGGGAAGGGGGAAACCAGTCGACACCACGGGGTTCCACCAGGTTTCAATGGGAAGCCATAAAACCAGCCCCAGGTTTCTCAGGGCTCAGCCCACTACAAACCCTTCCCCAATGAATGGAGAATTTTTAAACAATACCATGGCTGAGTTTCAAATCCACCCAAACCCAGGTGCTGATGAACCGACCGGATCTGTACCGCAGGGGGAGCAGGTAATTGGAAGGGCTGTTTCCCCCACGCTCGTGGAAAGGTCCTGGATTTGAGCCCTGACCTTGTTGCTAGGAGAATTAAGGCATTTTCATGTAATTTGGGAGGTTTCCGCTTGTACTGCAATGTCAGTTTCTCATGGAAAATGAAGACTGGAACGAAAAGAAAACGTGCGTGTAGGAGGGGGAAGTTATTCTATTAATAACAAAAAAGTATTTACTTATGCCTTCAAATTTGCCGACAGCCTAAGACAGAGACAGGAGGTGGAGGAGTAATAAGGTGCAACTTCAGGCCAACCTCAGCGCTAAGCCGAAGTAAACAAGGTGTATGAGATTAAATAACTTTGTTCTGGAAGAGGAAGAGCTAAATGATTTGATAACATGAAATTACAGTAACATTTAGAGGTACCTCAAAATAAATCAGGATAAGGACCTCATTTCCCCAAACAGAGCATTTCTGTCCATGTTAAGACACATCAGAGGCAGACAAATTATTTTCAAATACTTACAAGATGATTTTACAGCATCTTTTATAATCCCCAATAGAACATATCACTCGCACACATTACTTACACCATGGAGAGCTGGACCCATGGTAATCTATTAGAGGAAAAAGCAGTTTATAAGGGTTCTTCAATAAATTTTAAGTGTCACCTTGTTTTCATTAGGTGCCCATCACTTAAGGTGTAATTATGTCCCTAGTTAAATGACAGCAAAACATTCATTGAGTCTGTCACCCTTCCCCTCGCTCCTTCAAAGAGAGGAGGAAAAAACGGAGACAGCTTTGGCCAAGCATCACTCCCTGCTCCAGCCACCTGCTCGCCCTTCCCCAGGAGCTGCCGATATGGGGCTGCACCCTCTGCCACCGATGTCAGCTGGGAGATGCTGCCAAACCACATTTCATATATGCTTAGCTGCCAGGATGCACCTTGCAGAGTGCTCAGCCTTCAAAATGTGGAGGTTTATAGAATCAGAGGATCATAGAACAGTACATTTTCGGTGGGAAGGGACCTTTAAGGCTCATCTAGTCCAAGCTCCCTTGCAGTGAGCAGGGACATCTGCAATTAGAGCAGGTTGCTCAGAGCCCTGGCCAACCTGACCTTGAACATTTCCAGGGATGGGGCACTTACCACATCTATGCTTTGAACAGATTCTTTAAAATAAAGAAGAGTTCTTGAAAGCCTGGGAGCTGTGCAGGAACTGCCTGGCCTGGTGCAATGGCATTGCCACATGATGGGGGAGGACCCGCACCCAGCCCCACATCCCCATCAGCCTCACAGAGCAGGGCGGGCGTGAGGGCTTTGCAGGCCTGGGATGTCCCATGTGTTCGGAGGATGAGCTGCTCCTGCGTTTTGCTTGCCACCATCCCACAGGCAGCATCCCCAGCCAAGGTCCCCGTGCAGAGCAAGATGAGAGCCATTGCAGAGTCACAACCCTGCTCCTGCAAAAGGCATGGGCTCTCTTCACATCAACACCTCCTTGTACTGTGACAAGCCACCCCCAAATTGCCTATTTTGCCCCCAGGGGCTGCTGTCCAGCCACATGACAAGGCCATGCCACCACAGAGGTGACAATTTGCAGCTCAGTTCTTTGCAGAGAAAGAATTCAGAGCAGTTTTTGTTTAAAGATGCCCCTAATAGCCATGGGAAGATGTGGTAGCTGTTAGCTAAACTTCTAATAAAATGCCTTATAAAATGTCTGATCTAAATGCTTCCTTCCACAGAAACCCCTCTGGTATCACCCAGGCCTGTGCAGAGGTGAGGGAAAGTGCAGCCGCACCAGTAAACCCCAGCAGCACCAAGCACTGGCTCCAGCAGAGCATCTCCTGTAAATAATAACCGGGGACTACAGCGAGCCACTGCCCAGTGACGAGGCGGCGGACTCGAGTGGTCCCAGTGCCTTTATCAAGCAGGGCGGCAGCAGCCAGCCCAGGCTCCCTCTCCAGAAAGGGCTCTCTCGAGCGCGGCTCTGTTCATCCACCACATGCCAATTCCATCCCAGGCACAGCTGAAGGAGCTGCGCTGGAGCCAGGGGCTCTCCGAGCACCCCGAGCTAACCAAGGAGCAGCACCGACTTGTTTGCACAGAGCATTTGGTGACGGGCTCTCTCAGTTATTAAACGTGAAACACGTTGAACTGACACTAAGGCAGAATTAAGTGCCAAAGCATTTGCTGCTTCTACAATTACACTCCGGAGCGCTTTGGTGCTCCTGCTCTCCTTTTTTATGACCCAACTTGGTCTTATTGTAGTTTGGCTTTCTCGTTTTAAGGTCTCCAAATGGAAAGGATCAAAGGGCTCTTTGTTGTCGTAGCAGGAGCGCTCCTCGGAGCGAGGCATTCCTGCCACTAACAGCTTGCTGCTCGGGGGGAATTTGCGGCAGCCTCTGTGCCACCGGCCTGAGCCAAAGCATTAGCAGGTGCAGCGGCCGTCTCCGCCTTCTCCCCATTACCCTGCCACGCTAAGCCACCTGAGCAGCTTTTTATGGGAAAAGGAGGCCGGGGCAGGTTTTCTCATTTATGCTTCACAAATCTGGCTCAGTGGGCACCAGCAAATCCAAACGTCACTCGGCTTTTACGGCAACAATAAGCAGCTCGGGTAACACCACGGTGCGGGGAGAGATGCCTCCAAGACTGAAAGGTTTCTCTGTTTGCAAAGATCAGGGCACAAATTAAGCCTTGCGAGTGATGCTGTGTTAAGCTGTTAGCTAAGCTTATGTTAAAACACTTCCCCCTCCTCAAACGAGGCCGCAATTAGAAGCTCTCTGGGTAAGGCGACCGAATGCACTGGTGATGTGCTGCAAATAATCACAAACACCAAACCATACGGAACACATCTGTGATGACCCAGGAATGCCAGCTTGGCATGGGGCACAGCAAGACAACCTTTCAAGTGAGAGGAAGATAACTTTCCTGTCTAATTATCACCTTCCTGCAAGTTCAGCTCCCCAGGCTTGAAGTCAAATTGTGGAGCTACCAGCCCTTCATACAAGTGGGAGCGTTGCCCTCTGCAAGCAAAGCGAGACCCTCTTCCTAACAGTCCTGGAGCAGGGAAAGCTACCACTCAAGCAAAAAGTTTCCAAGAGAAGTTTTCTGCAAAGAAAAATCCTTTTTGCATCCCTCCCTCCCACTCCACAGACAGACAGACGGATAGAGGGGCTTCCCAAGCAGTGGTACCCCACCATGCTGGATCTCAGGCCACCCCTAGATACAAGGCACACCCACTGAGTCCAGCCATTATTTCAAAGGGCTACTGAAAATTTCCCTCAAACGCTGGCACTGTTAGATTCACACACTGCATTATACGGAAGAAATCTGGCCCTGTATTTCCTAAATTTTGGAGCAGTGACTGCAGGGAAGCCTTGTGTTTTCAGGAGACATGTGGCTCAGCAGTCCCTGCAAGCCACTTCTGAAGCATCCCCAGCTGAGAACCAAGGGGCTGATGCACTCAGCATCACTGATGACCCCTATAAAGCCCTAGAGGTGTTTACATAGCACGTACCTAGTGATAAATGTTTTTCAGGAAGCATATTACCTCTCTGCAGTTTCGCACAAGCTCAGCTCAAAGTCAGGCAAGCCTCCTCCAGGCTCACTCCACATGGCTTGGAAAATCCCAAGTGGAAGAGAGTAAAGCAGGAGCTGTGTTAATGTCACAGCCTTTAGCACTGCCACCTCCCTCCCTTCACACGTACACCTTCTAAAGGTAGATCAGAAAGCGTGCCAACGAGGTGGGTACAGCAGCTGCCAGATCCAGCAGCGCTGTAGGAGATGGAGCCCCTCGGAGCACGGCACATCTGAGTGCTCTGGCTGCTGGTAAGCTGCGCCCGACCATCCTCATGTACATTATAGGCATTATTGGGACAGACTCGTCATAAGCATCCTGATGCTCAGCAGCCTGGATTTATGGCAAGGCATCCTGACCACAGAGATACCTCTTGACCCAAATGCACATTCTTGCTCCTAGACTGGGCTGTAAATCAGGGAAGCCGCATCTATAACTGCCAAGAGTTACTCAGCTTCATGCGCGTTTCCTCCAGCTCTGTGGCCTCTGAACCTGCACAATCCTCTGAGGAAAAGACTTAGGAGTCATTGACGGGCAGTTCAATAAAAGTGTCTGCCAGCACAGTGGAGAGGTTAATTATGTATATAGGACATCTAAGTGCATTCATGAAGCAGGGGAAGTAATAGAAAACCCATGCAGAGGAGATTCTCTGAAGAGAGGTGTCAAGGTTTCTAACTCAAACCAGCACAAGAGGGTTCGCTTACATTCAGAGGCCCAGTTTCAAAGCAGTGTTGCCCACATTTGCACCCACCTGCCCACACGCATCCCCTCTCTCCTGAAAGCATGTGCAAATGGGCATGGTCTTGCATGCATGGGAGAGGACCTACAGGCTTTGCAGAGCCCTGTCTGTGCGAGACACAAGCTGCAAGAACCAATGAAGGAAGAGAACGGTCCTAACCTTCCAATTTTCATTCAAAAATTCCCCTTTTCTAACTAATATCTGTTCCGTAACCCTCACGCTGTCCTCGAAGAGCATTTTGTCACAGGATAAACAGGAGGATACAGAGATGAAAGGAGTGTTCATAGGGATGGACCAAGCAAGGTTGAGGCTACGCCAGGACAAGCCTCCTAACCTGCTCCCTCCGTCACAGGCACATTTATTGCCAACAGTACAGCAGGACGGTACATATCCATAATTAGAGCAAACTAGGCTGGCTTCATCTGGAAAGATGTTCTTTCACTTCACAGAAACTCCTAACTGCATCTCAGAGAGCTACATGTACTTACTATTAATGATGAGAAACCTCTATGACTTTTAAAATTAACTTTACAAAACCAATAGAAAATTCAGGAAAACTTAATTTAAGACAAAACTGCGGATTCCCTGCAATAGGAAGCTACTGCTTCAGGAGATCCAAAACCACAGACAGGTTTCAGACACAACACAGGAGCAGGTCTCTGGCATTACCTGCACCTACCTAGTCCCGTTGCACATACGCTTCTAGGTAAGAGCTGGGGAGGCATTTTTACCCATCAACACTGTTGGTTAAATGCACTGCTGGGGTTTGCTGTATTTCCTTTTCGAGTGGTCATTTTCAGCCTCCACCAAGACTCCAGAGGCTAGCCCTGAACTTTCTAGAAAAGCCAACTAAGAGCAGCAGCACATTTTGTGTAGGCTTAAATCCATTATACAGGTACTCATGCCACTATCGGAACAAAAATTCAAAGAATTGTTTAAAACACCAGGTCTAGATGATGACTGGAGCAAGAACATGGGACTAGAACAGTTACTGACCCCACAGCAGGTCTGGCAAGTCCCAAATTTATGCACTTTAAACAAACATACACACGAACTTTTTAAGTTACAATTCCAAACAAGTGCAGTATCATTCAGCTGATATTCTGGAAGTTACATCTGTTTCCCCGGGGCAGGTTTAAGTCAGTGGATTTCAGGACCAAGAAAGGTCATTCACTGTCTGCAGGATGGCATTAGTTCTCTTTGTCAAATTGTATTGCTAAGAAAAAAAAGGATTAATAAAATGTTAAGGGACATTTTGCTTTATTTTAGAGCAAACACTTCTAGCAGTGTGGCTATGCTGAGAAGTTTAAATTAACTGGAGATGTTCATATAGGGCCACCACAATGACTTCTTGACCATGTGCTTTGGCCCATGAAATGATGTAGCAAGCACTAGTCTCATCTTGGATGTTCCTACTACCATCTGAGGAAGCCCTGCTCGCAGGATTCACAGCTCATGTCATGCGTAGCTCCTCTACCCACACCTGGGTAAAGAAAAACCTCCTGCCCTTGCTCAGCCTGAGAGGATCAGCATCCACCTGGAGTGCTTAGAAGATTGCAAGGTAGCACAGAAAGACTTAGCAAGGACCTTAAATATTCATATTACTCTTACAAGATGTTAGGTGATGCCCAACAAACACTGCCAATGTTCTGCCTGGCAAAGCAGCTAAATATGAGCCCAAGTCCAGCAGCCCACTGTGGATGTAATCGTGCTTAATGTTGTGCTCCATTTAGGAAATCCATGACCTAAATCCATCAGACCATGCAGGTCAAATGTACCTACAACACTAACCACTGCTCAGCACAGGAAAGACGTTGGTAAATGCCTGTGTGGTGGCATAAGCCTCTCTCTCCATTCAGTGCCATGAATACCACAGTCTTCTGGCTCAGCCTTCAGGGCTTTGGCATCCAAACTTACATGCACACACAGACTCTATTAAGAATTGAGGTGGTTTTAACCATTTGTGAAACAACGGGATCTTCTCCAAACAAGCACATTTCTTCCATCTCCTCAACCTCTTGTGCCATGGGAGCTCAAGCACTGCCAGCATTCCCCAGCTACTCCCATTCTTTCTTCAAACTCTGCCAGCTCTCCTTCCCAAGCCTTGCAGCTGTTCAGCATTTATCAGTGTCCACCAAACCGCTCTCCCTCTTCTGCACACGGAGCTTCAAAATGACCTCTACTCTCCCTGCGACACCAGGACTAGTCACCTGCTATCCCACACCATCACAAAACGTCTGAGCTTCTTCCTGTATTGGTTTAGTAAAAGGG
>VZZY01018945.1:0-15494 GCA_013400335.1 Eurystomus gularis | reverse complement strand
AACCAGAATGATTCTACGATTCTTTGGAAGGTACTTTATATTGTAGTAGTTTACTTATCTGGAAATATAGGTCATAGAGTGGATTATTGTTTAACTTTGTTTGGAATTCTGTTCTTTTGCAAGGAAAACACCAGCAAAGTCACTTATCCTACAGCTGACATTGCTGACTGCACCATATCCTCTGCCTAAATATCTTTAGGCAAGACAGGGTGAGCATGAAGCCAGAGAGGGTATGGTAATGCACACAGATTTTTCTGTAACTGAGGCTGCCTGTTGCCCATCACATATGTTAACTCTGGAGGGAAGACATACTTGAAGACAGTGATATAGTTTATTTGCTATCTCATTTTTTTAATCAACACTTGCCATCCACTATACTATTTGTGAAAAAGCCAGATAGCTTGTATTTGTCTGTCAGATGGAGAATGACAAATCCTAGTGTTCTTCAAGTAGGTATAGGAAATGTGTGAAGGCTGCTAGAAATGGTAATTAGTGGTTACAGTAGGTTTATGTAGCATGAAGTGATGGAGTAGCAGTGATTGGGCTGAAAGTCTACTGAAGAGTGGTTATTGGCCTATGTAGACCTTGGGTCTGGGTATAGCAATTGCTGTCTAGAGCTCTGAATTTGTTAAGGACTGAATTAAAGCATGTAGGATTAGTTATTGGTATAAAGAACACACTCATCTACTTATTTTATATCCTTCAGTGCTGAAACTAATTCTTGCCTTTGTTTCACAGCCAACTTCTCACAGTTTGCCTTTGAATCTGTGGTAGCAATAGTGAGCAGTCTCCATAACAGCAAAGACCTGGGCAAAGACCAGCATGGGAGGAACTGCCTCCTGGCATCTTATGTCTACTATGTATTTCGTCTGCCAGACCCTCAAAAAGAAGTAGTCAAACCAGGTAATACTGGTGCAAGGGTTGCAAAAGTATTCTTTTTTTCTTGACACATGCTATAGTGCCTCTGAAAGGACTTAGGGAATTGGCCTATAAAATAGCAAACAGCCTGCGTACCATTTAAGTGCAGAACTGTTCAGATATATCATTTTACTCTGAGGAATGTCAGGGATCTCAGTGCTGCAAAGAGAAACACGGACTTGATCCCCATAATCTCTCATAGTCATTCAGTTAAGATGCAGGGAGGAGGTGACCACAGCTATATGCAATGCTATAGTTCCATGAAGATGAAAGTGACAGACATTTGAGGCTAACTGAGGCTTTGTTTAGAAGAATCTCCTCAGAAATTCAAATGGCCTTAAGATGCCAGTTTCTTACTGGCCTGTACATCGGTAAAGTACTTTCCGTGCAAACTAACTTACTGCCAAGTGGCATAGGGCCAAGCTTCACCAGTTTCTCCACAGCATTAGAGATATCATCAGAGGATAAAATCCTGTATGTTGGCCAGCGGGCTGAGGGAGGTGATCCTTCTCCTCTGCTCCGTACTGGTGACACCACACCCAGCATACTGGATCCAATTCTGGGCTCCTCAGTGGTGGATGTAGACATATTGGAGATAGACCAGCCAAGGGCAATGAAGATGATGGACTGGAGCATCTCTCCAGGGAAGGAAAGCTGAGAGAGCTGGGACTGTTCAACTCAGAGAAGAGAAGGCTCAGGGAAGATCTTCAATGTATACAAAGACCTGAAGGGAGTGTGCAAAGAAGACAGAGCCAGGCTTTCTCAGTGGTGCTCAGTCACAGGACCAAAGGCAATGGGTACAGACTGAAACATGGGAGGTTTCCTCTGAATATGAGGAAACACTTTTTTCCTGCGAGGGTGGAACTGGTGGCCCAGAAAGCTTGTGGAGTCTCCATCCTTAGAGATATTCAAAAGCCATCTGGATGTGATCCTGGGCAACTGGCTCTAGGTGGCCCTCCATGAGCAGGGGAGTTGAACCAGATAATCTCCAGAGGTTCCTTCCATCCTCAACCATTCTGTAACTCTGTTTCAGTCTGCTGTCCTAAAGCCTATAGGATTCATTTGATCAATTGCTGTATATTAACAGTCTTATTGAGATGGTGGAAAGAAGAAAGAGCTATTTTAACAGTGCTGCTGCTCAGGTTGCCCTGTTAATCTTTTGTTACTGCTTGTGCAATCACCCTGTGAGCTGTTGACTCAAAAAACATCTGCACCTTGTCATTCAATGCCTATGTAATTTGTGAATGAAGCAGTTGGTGGTGAGATTTTCAGGAGCTTTATGCTATTCAAAATGCTGATGCTATAGCAGCACTGAGCAAAGCTGGCTTGAATCTTGCATTTGTATCATAGTATGTCTTTTAGTCTTAGTTCAAACATCTCCCTATGGCAGGTGCAGGCAGCAGTGCCATTTTGACAGAGTCTCGTTATTACACATTTGGACGCACTTCTGCAATATCTGTTGGGAGTAAACTCCTGCAGAGCCGAGTGATAAGCTGCAGCAATCCTGACATCACTGTTACACAAACGGCTCCTGATGAGGAGGTCAAAAACATCATGTCATCCAAGGTAAGAAAATGAAGTCAAATATCTGGATAATTGTATTGGCCAAAACCTAATGATCTAGACTTAATTCATTGTGGGTTGGATTTGCTTATTGTAATACACTCTATGTATCACTAGAAGCATTTGCTATTTATCTGATTTGGCATAGGCACATATTAAATCCCATTGCTAAATTCTGATGTCACTTACAAGTGAAGAGAGCAAAAGGTAAGAACTCTGTGTCTTGTTTCAGTCTTAGACAGTCCACAAGAAGATTTGCTTTTTTTGACAGGCCTCACTCTCCTGTTCTTCCTGACATTTAGGTTCTATTCACATCTGGTGATGTGGGCTGGTCTAGGTTGCACAGAGTCAATGTGAGAAAAGGCTGCTACGGATAACACTAGGAAGAGATTCACTTTCTGAAAGGGGTGAAAGAGTCCTCGGAAAGCAAATAATATCCCTAAAATGCACTGCTAATTTGTTCTTGTTTCTTTTAATTTTTTTTTTTTATTATTATTTTTTTTTTAAATCACAGAGCCTACTTGGTGCTAAATAAATTCACTATAAAAAAAAAAAAAAAAAAACAAAAACAAAAAGTAGGCAATTTATATGCAGCAGCCCCATGATTATATATTGGCTGTATTACAGATGCCATGTGCTTATTTTGTAACTGGGTCTTTCCGAATACTTAATTCAACCACAGAGTGAAATACAAACTTCCTCAAAACTTCTTCTCATCCACAACTGCATATGCCACTGACAGCTTGCAGGATAGAAAGGACAACAACAGCCAAGAAGCAAGATTTTTCTTCCCTGATTCGCAGCTGGTGCTTGCTGCTGTACAGCATCTCAGGTTCACCTCAGGGTTTTATGAGGATGGCTGTACTCAGCTCTCTGGGGAAACCAGAATCTAGAGATTAGAGAATAGAGAGATTGGGGAATCAGCAGGAGCTAGGAAGCTGTGCCTTTGACAAAAGCAGGATTTTTTTTCCCTCGTGCAAGGAGCCTGCTCCTAGCTGCAGCCCTGGCAGAGCTCCTCAGTAGCATTGCTCCTGAGCTCTGAACTGTATT
This sequence comes from Eurystomus gularis, assembly GCA_013400335.1. Classification (NCBI taxonomy): domain Eukaryota; kingdom Metazoa; phylum Chordata; class Aves; order Coraciiformes; family Coraciidae; genus Eurystomus; species Eurystomus gularis. The sequence continues at coordinate 11,963 of VZZY01018945.1, read as the reverse complement.
CTCCCTCCCTTTTCTCTGAGCATTAGATATGTAAAATACTGCTGCTCAAGCAGGTTATTTTTAGAAATATTTTGAAGTCTTTTCTCCATTGAATGATCACATGCCTCTCTGGTTAAAGTGAGTACTTGTCTTTAGCAAATGAAACCAAAGCTAATAAGACACACAAGCTTTGGCAATCTTTGGATTTGTTTATATGGGCATATATATTAATGCATACCAATTTTTAGTAATTTAGATTGGAACTTAGTAGTTTTATGAATTTCACTCTAATATGCTGTCTCATATAAAAAACACTTTAATACAAAATTAAAATGTTTGGTATTACAGCTTCATCCCATTCGTAAGTGTAGCAATTTACAACTGGCTACTGCCATTTCACTGCCTTTTAAAATGACATTACTTTTAATGGAAGGAGGATTCACAGCTACGAGTTAATTTCGGGTGTAGAACCATCAAATAGACGTAAAGGACATTGCCTTTGGAAGGGTGAATCCTGGCGCTTCCAAAATACAGCGGCAGTGCTGCAACAGGGCACCTGATGGCAGTGCTGGCATTTGCTCTCTGCTGCGGCTGCTGTGTTCAGGTGGTCTTTGGCCTCCAGTGGGAAGGGGGATGGGCAGAAGGAATGAGAAGACCCGTTTAGATTAACGTAGGTGCATATCTTCCAAAAAAATCCCACCGCTGCTGATTTCTTCTCTGTTAATTAGCTTAAGTGATGTATTAATTTACAATTATGTATTTCTTCTGGCTATGCCCTCCAGCCTGTGGATCACAGCTCCAGTCGGATGTCTTTCTATGTTGAGGGAACAAATGACATGCCAACTGTTTGTGCAAGCCCAAGACCATCCAATAAAAAGGTATCCTACCACTAAGCATTAAGGAGCACATTAACAGAGCCTGCAGCCTCCTGAGGTGGTGCTGGTAATTAGCACTTCTAATTGAGAAGACGGGCGAGAGAGAACAAAATAACAACCAGTTTTATCGAATAAGGAATTTGTGATGGAATATTGAATCAGTGGGTAAATATTACCCAGACTTTTCTGCTTCTGCTCCAGAATCTTTAGATTCTTTTTCCAGGACAAATTTAGACAAGTAGCAGCCTGCCTGGATCCTCCCTTTGCTCTCTTTTCTCAGGGTGTTAGGGCCTTTGTCTTTTTCCACTGCTGTTTACCCTTGGATACCTGCCTTTACACGTTACAGTAAACTTCATTCAGAAATGTTTGCTATCTCTCTCTTCCGTAAAGAATTTTTTCTTTTCCTCTTTTTGTAGCTTTTAGAACCAAGACATTCCTTCCTATCTTGTGTATGTATTCCCAAATAGCTTTTAAACAGCATAGAATATACCTTATCACATAGATAATTTTTCCAGATCTGTATCTTTTCTTTGGTACAGTCGTTTTGGATGAAGAAGCGGGGGAATAACCCTGCAATGAGGAGTTCAGAATCTGAATTACAGTTATGAAACTCCTTTCTTACTCCTGTTTATTGGTTTGATTTCTACCAAAAAGCATAGAGGTTTATACCCAGTCTGAACATTGGATGGATTAGTATGTCCTATTCAATGTAAATATGCGTACGAATCTCATTAGGTTATTGTTTGTGTCAGGAACGGAAAATAGACATGACAATAAATTTTCAATCCAGGTTTGAGTTCCCTGAAACTTTAGGTCATTGGGGTTGGGTGTCTTTTGGTCCGATCTCACTGCAACAAGTATTGTCTCCATCTACAAACCTCTGTACACACCTGTGTACACCCTGTGTTATTGCTGTGTCCTTCTCTCCCAGCACAGACACAATCTTACTTCTGCCTTCTCTGAAAAAACATGGATGTGCTAAATGGAAGCACTTAGCAGAGAGTGACTGCTCCCTGTCGTGCATACAGCCAATGGCCTGAGGATAGACCAAAGGCATTTCCCAGTTTTGTTATCCAGGGTTGTGGATCCACAGAAAAATGGGTCCCAAAGTTTATTTGCCACCAACATTCCGTACATCATGTTGGTCAGATTTGCCTTCTGATCCTACAGGGATGTCCCCACATCCCCATCCAGCTGCTGACTCTCCAGTAATGGGGAATTTTCTCGCAGGAAAGAGGGATGTTGAAACGGGAAGATGAGTTGATTGAAAAGCCATTTCCCAACACTCTGTTTATTATCTAGCATTTCCACGAGGAGCTGGCACTGCAGATGGTGGTCAGCACCGGTATGGTGAGAGAATCTGTCTTCAAGTATGCCTGGTTCTTCTTTGAGCTCCTGGTAAGATTTAACTGTGGTATTTCATAGTAAGTTAATAGTGAAATGTAGCAGGTACTCCAGGCACAGATTGGTGGGGTGGTGATCTCTTCAGTTATTCAGCCCTAGTGTGAAAAGGAAAGGGTCCAGATAATAGAAGTACAATTAAAGAATTATCCATATGCACCCCCATACCCCACTGACAGCATGTGATAGCAAAGTCCTGTGTGAGCTACGTGCACTGTGGTCCATGGCTTACAGAAGACTGAAAGACAGACATCAAACTGAGCCCTTCCTTTTCTATGAATACCCATTCCTGTCTTTCCCACTTTGTTAACAACATGCGAGCAGTGACAAGGCTGCCCAAACTCACAGTTTCATGGAGCCCTGAGATGATGGATGTCAGTGGAAAAAACATACTGATTTCCACTGACAGCATATAAGAAATTCAACATCAGATGAAGAAATAAGAATTAATTCCAGAAGTGTCATTCCCTGTCTGTCATCATGAATGGCAAAAGTTGCAAACATTTCAGAGCTGCTGATATAACGGACTGAGGAGGGTGATTCTGATTTCAGATGCTAAGAGTAGCCAATTCCATGAGCACGAACAGGTATCAGTGTCTGTCTGTATTTGAGTCTTAGGCTCTCTGTTATCATTGCCAGTACATGTAGGATTTATCACAGCAGCTCTGAGAAGATGAGAGTGATTACATTAAGGAAAAAAACAAGTAAAGAATCTTACTCCCATGAACCTAAAGCAGTAGTTTTACCTCCATTTCAGGAAGTTAAAAAAATTTTTTTTCTGCTTTGCAGATAAAGAGTATGGCTCAATATGTTCACAACATAGAGAAGCAGGACAACCCACGAAGAAGCCGGTTCTCTGATCGCTTCAAAGATGATGTTACCACTATAGTTAGTGTGGTTACTTCAGAGATTGCTGCACTTTTAGTCAAACCACAGAAGGTAAGTGCATTAAATAAGCACGATGGATCCTTGCTACTCACCCTGTGCTACACTTTTGTATGTTATCCCATTTCACTTTCACCAGTGTCACTAGAATTAGGCCAAAACAGAGGTGGTAATTTCACATGGACCTTAAGCAAGAACTGTGTCTGTGCAGGGGGCAGTCTTGTGCTCCTCTGGCAGACAGTTTGTTTTCTTTCAGCTCAGCTCCCCAGCCTGCTTCTTGATGTGGCTGCAAGGTGCACAGAGGGAATGCCCTTTCCCATCAACAGGAAAGGCTGGACAACCAGTGGCAGTGATGCTCTATGCCAGATTAGCCAGGGCATCAAACTGCAGCTCAAGCAGGACTCATTGCTTTTATCCCCCTTTCCTGTTACCCTCATTTCTACTGTATAGTGTTTTATTTCACATTTGACTTCTTGACAGCAGTGGGCTACGCAATATGAAGGTAGTACTCCTCCTGAGGGTTGCAAGATCCAGCCACGAGTGATCAAACCCCAATCTCTTTTAAAAGGCAGTTTGCATCACTAATTTCACCCCACACAAGCCAATAGAAAAAAAGTTAAGGCCACAGATAGGCACAGAAGTGCCAAATGCACTGTGCTAGCTCAGCACTGTGTTCTGCCACAGGGCAGACCAGCGTGGAGAGCTGGCCTGCTGGGTCACTTTTAACCAGCTCAGTTTCCTGATCCACTTTTCCATGTGTGCCCTGCCGTGCTGTTGAGGAGCAGAAACTGGGAAAGGGCCCAGACCAGACAACTGAGGGCAGAGAATGGCAGAAGCGATCATCACTGTCCACCAGAAAGTTGTTCCTGAAGCTTTAACTTTTGCTCAGTCCTTTGGTGTGCTTCTGTGATAGCCACGTGCAGAGAAATTGTTTCTACAGAAATGTGTACTTAAGGTGTCAGTGACTTTTTTTTTTTTAATACATTGTGTAATAAAAAATTGTTACTGTAAGTTTTGCCAAGAGAGAAATATTTTATGGCTTCCTTACAAGAAACGCATAGGTTTGTATGGGCTGTTAATTCAATCCTATTTTGGTAGAGTGAGAGTATAGAACATGATTATGCATGAAAATCCCACTGCAGTGTTTGCAGAATTAGGGGCGTTTCTTAGTTGTACAGAGCAGCAGTAGGTAATGTGTGTCTGATTTTTAAATCCAAGCAGTAATAATCTATGTATCAATACATGTCAGATTGCTCTGAGATTCTACAGTGTTATGTCTGGCATATTTACTGCCAGTAAGGTAGTGGAAAACGAACTTTTTTCTTCACAGTAGAAAAATGTTTTGCCGTGCAAATTCTTGATTGGAGGAAATATATATCTGTATTCCTGAACAGCAACAAAAAGGCTGAAAAGTGAAAAGTCAACTTGTATCCACCCTGAGGTGCTGCACACCTGTTTTCAGTACTCAGAGACACAAGTATGGGCAACATTTTTCTCAGTCATCTCCTCTGTCAGTCTTGAGTGAACTCACCTGAGAGCTTTGAGCATTAAATGTGTGCAGATCCCTCAGGCACCTCCAAAAATTCCTCTTGGTGATTTACATATGCTACTGAGATTTTATGATTTAAATTGGTGCGTTTGAACTAACTGTAGCCTTATTTTAGAGGGCACATGAAGTTCTCTCTGATTTTTACTTGGGGGCTACATATCTCTGGTAATGAGGCCAATTCTAAGCATGCAAGAGCTTAGCTGCTGAATGGTAAAACCCACAGATTTATCTTACCAATATTTTTTTACTATCAGTTTTACACTTAAAATTTCTAAACAAAATACTTGGCATTCCATCAGCAGAGCCAGTTCAGATTTTTATTAATATTTTAAAACAATATTTTATTTTTTAAGTACATGAAATAGCATTCTCTAATGTTAAAGGTTCAATTAAAAAACTAAAAAGCATATGCAGGATTGCAGCCCATAGGGAATTCAGAACAGGACTCAAATTCCATTTCATTGTTATCAGCTCAAAGGTTTACATAAATAAATTTGTTCAGTCATCCTGCGATATTCCTTTGTGGAAGCTACAACACTTGAAATAATTTACAGGAGTGATTCTGCATAATTTTAACAATATCACATGAATTGGAGAACTGAAACAATTTTGTCCAGCATGTTCCATGAGATGGTTTGGGAGCTGTCCCCTACACTACTTTTTAATGATTCTAAAAAATGTCTCACCTTTATATAAGTTTTATACATCATAACAATTTTTTTTCTTTTTTTTAAAAGGAAAGTGAACAAGCAGAAAAAATTAATATTAGCCTGGCATTTTTCTTGTATGATCTTCTTTCTTTAATGGACCGAGGATTTGTGTTTAATCTCATCAAACATTACTGTAATCAGGTAGGCACCATGCATGATTGGGATTGCGTTTGGCTTATGGCCAGTCTAGTGTTCTGTTCTGATTCATTTATCCATCAAGATCCTTTGAGTTGTGTTAAAGGGCCAGGTAAATTTCCTAGTGCATATGCAGAGACTTTAAGCCTCTTTTGATTTGCGATCTGCAGGAAAAAATTGAGTGGAGGTTAAGGCTTTTCTGAAAATGTCATACCTTGCACTGCCGCAGAGCGTCCATGGAACCACTTTTCTTTGCCTGCATTTTATATCCCTTAACAGCAGAATCTGCAGACATATAGAGCAGCTTTTGGTCTCCGACTCTTCCAGTGCTGTGAGGACAGTATTTATATTTGGGGAATTCAGTGAAAAAGATAAATCCCTGTCTTTTTGCTTTATAAGCCTCCCAAAAGAAAGAAAAAAAAAAAGCAATATGTTGCTGCAAAATTATTTGTTTTATTTGAAGGGGAAAGTTTTCTTTCTGTTATGTGATGTGATATGCTTGCTGTAGTTTTTCTGCCGAAGGAAGGCTTTCTGTCAACTGATTGGTACATAGCAGAACCCAGTGTGGCTACCACCCTGGTTTCCTATTGTATGTGCAATTCTCCACTGATGCCATTGTTGATATGAAGGGAAATGACAAAACCACTGATGCTTTGTGTTGCCTAGTAGGACTTTTTATGAGTTTGCCACAGACTCAGTGGGGTTTTGTTTGGTTTTAATATTTGTGTTATACAACAGGGAAAAATATTTTACGTTTTTCTTTTGGGAGGAAAAAAAGCCCACAATTTATATTCTCTTGGTCAATTGCTAAGTCAGCCAGGGAGCAGGGAAAGAGACACCACCACTGCCAAAAAAGAGTAGCTAATGGATGGAAACTAGTTAGGTAGGGAGAACCAGTGAGTGTTTTAATGCATGTTGTGCTATTTGTCTATTTCTGTTTCAGGAAGCAGGATATTTCACTGCATGATAATTTAAATAGTGCACACCCATCACATGACACTTTTTTGGTTTGCTTTTTCAGCTGTCAAACAAGCTGAATTCTCTCTCCACCCTGATTTCCATGAGACTGGAGTTCCTGAGAATTCTCTGCAGCCATGAGCAATATCTCAATCTGAACCTCTTCTTCATGACGTCCACATCTGCTCCAGCATCCCCCTCCCCCTCCCTATCCTCCCAGGTAGGCATCCATTACACAAAATTGCGTGAATGCACATGAAGCTCACATATAGAGATGTTATTCTTTATTCAGATACTTAGGTTACATTTAGCCACTTGAATCAGGGAGAACAACTTCCCTCTTGAAAGAAAAGGGACAGAAGAGTAAAGACTAAAGGAGTGCTACAAAACTGCATCTACATGAGTTAAAACTACATGTGACACAGATATGGGCCCCTCTAGAAACGTGCAAACAGAAAATGATTGTTAAGGTAGACGTACAAGGTCTGAAAGGAACATGGCTCTGAAGGCTAATTTACAGGCACACCTGTATCTCATCCATACACAACCACAAATATGTATTTCAGTATCTCTTTTGAAATTATAACATATAGCAGTGCATAGAAAACTATATGCATTTGCCTTCTAGCTGCCCTCCTTGTTCTCCAAGTGGATGGAAATGCTATCACTATGTAAGTTAGTGACTAAAACACGGCAGTTTTCAATATTGTGGAATCATGGATTTCTGTTGAGCCTTAGTGTCTTTCAGAGCAGGATTATCACGCTTCCCTTTCTAGTTAGCAGCGTTCTTTGTTCTGGGTTCCTCCCCACCCCAGTGGTACAGATGATGCTATGACTTTGCCAAAGATTTTTGTGAATGCCCTTCCTCGTTGCTTCTCATTTCTCCTAGGATGTCATTCCCAATACATGCACATTTTTCCGGACTTGATCTGATACTGACACAGCTGTGCAAGACCTCAGTGGTCTTGCAGAGGTCAGGACTCAGATGAAGCATTTCAGTGCAATGCCCCATAATAGTTACAGCCCTTGGATGCAGGGTTGCTAAGAATGGTGGGAGGTACAAAAACACTGTGAGTAATGGAGCAGTTCAAATACATGGCTTCTTTTTCAAGTGTCATTGCCAAAGAATTGGTTGGGTGCTACATTTCATTCCTTAAGGGTTCTGACAGGTCAATAATAGTAAATAATATTTTCCTGAAGTTTTTCCTGGTCTTAAAAGCAAAGTATGATGGTTTTAGAGTCAGAATTTCCCAATAGTTTTGCTTAATGATAATCCTGAATGCCAAACAACTAGAAATGGGATATTTCTGCTTGTTGGGAAAAAAATAAGTCAGAATAGCTCTTGCAACTAGTTCTAGCAAGTCAGAGGTGGGCAGACACCAGTTTAATCACTCTACTTCAGGCAACATCATCAACTCCTTTTTTCCTTTAGGAGTAACCTATAAAGTGCAACCTGTGCAAATCAGTAAGGCTTTTGCGGCCCTTGGATGATTTAATACATTAGCTGACCACCCTTGCAGTAATTTTGATCTGTCTGCAGCAGTGCTGTGCAGCTAGGGTTAGATTTTCAGTAAGAAATGTAGCCTTGTGAATAAATTTTTTTGAATGCTTGGACAGAAGCTAAATTCACTTAACTGGGTGCTCTACACTTTAATGCTATTCTACACAAACATAGTACAGGCAGTGCCTATCTTCTGGAAGTTAAAATAGCAGTGGGCTTAAGTACATGGATCCAAAACATGGGGCTGCTCGGAGGCATGGGTTTCATTTGACCCAGTATGCTGGAAGACTGATACCACAGTGTGGTATACTGCTACTTCCCGTGTTTGTTTTCTGGGCCTATTCCCAGGTGACTGACAGAAATATTGGGGGAGAATATTGAAGAACATAAATTAAAAGCAAAATTTGGACTCATAAACCGCAGTAGCTGTACAGGGAGGTAGAGTCTAAGACTTATGCTCACCCGATCAGAGGACAAAAACATTCCAAGTGACCTGTGGCACAAACCTATGATTGGAGAAGCTAAGAAGTTCACAACACATATATAGCAGCAACTTTCCATTCCTGGGCTAGCTGTATATCTTAGTCATAGCCATAAGTTATAGCAGTTTGAAGGCTGCTCTAAATTATGCTAGCTGCCAGCAAACTCAGCCAAGGATTTCCAGGGTGAAAGGAAACACTCTTTGCACATCTTTCCTGACCTTACTTCCATGCTAGACTCCATAGATGCTGAAGGAGGCACAATGCAGAGCTTCTGACACCAAGGTCCCTCTTAAAGTAGGGGCAGTCTCTTCCTGTATGATGTCCAATGGCTGCTCTGCAACAGTAAGAGCAATATAAAGACGTATAAGCATGAAGAAAATTCTTTGTGTCTCGTCCAAACTAATGAATACAAGGTATGTATTTTACATCTCAAAAAATGTTAGATGAGTTGCTCACAGAGAAAGGATGAGAATTCATCCTAGCAAGCAACTAATTTGAAACTAAGTACTTTTTATTCACACTCAGATGTTTTACTCCAAACCTTCTATGTCCAGCCTTCTTTCAAAGCCTGTGCTTTCCCTCTGGTGGAGATTTTCTGTTAGCTAAATGGACTGTGACTACAACCTCTTTAAGAAGCTCTGAGTTCAGTGATCATTCTTTAACACTTCTAATATACTTCTGCAGAACTCTAGCTCCTGCTCCAGTTTCCAGGACCAGAAAATCGCTGGTATGTTTGACCTCTCAGCTGAATACCGTCAGCAGCACTTTCTGACCGGCTTACTTTTCACTGAATTGGCAGCAGCACTGGATGCAGACAGCGAGGGGTGGGTATCCCAATTTGCAGATTTTACAATGGGATCAAGTCACACTATTACTCTTGGCAAGGTCACAGTTTGATTCTTGGGAAGTCCTGTTTCCCGGTCACTCTGTAACACAGCAATGACCCAGTCATTATTTTATCTGCAGTATGTTAGTCCAAGTGAATAAAAATATACTATTTGTTGTGGTAGTGTTGGGTAAATACATGAATTGAGAACACATATTTTCACTTGGTCTTCTCTCTAAAACACCACCATCTTTGACCTTAGCAGTTTAGCTCAACTTTGGCCAGAGTCTGATGCTTTTCTGTGAGCACCTCTCTTCACCGTTATGCTTTTTTATGGGAAGTTTAAAAGACTTGGGTGCTCTTTGATTGTGATGAAATGGCTTGGAGATGTAAGATAGCTATCTTTGGCAGGAAACATGAGTCTCTGCTCAGAATGGAAAAGATTATCCAATGAATATTGGCTTATTAATTTGTCTTTCACCTCCACTTTGTTTCTTAAATCTTTGATTTATGAACAATTTGTGTATGACCCATTAATGGAGCTCAGGGATGGTTTTTGTATTAACAGGATTAGCAAGGTGCAAAGAAAAGCTGTCAGTGCTATCCTTAGCCTGCTAAGTTCTCATGACCTAGACCCACGTTGCTCAAAAAAAGAGGTGAAGATTAAAATTGCAGCTCTCTACCTCCCTTTGGTTGGTATCATTTTGGATTCACTGCCGCAACTCCATGATTTTACAAGTAAGATCTTTTTCCATTTGTATTTTTCAGCTTCTTAGGGTGACTTGTCTAAACAATTTATCAAACAGAAAAGAGATCACACTAAGTGCAGAAATTCCCCACAGTCTAGGAAGGTCAAATATTTCTTTATTTAGAAGTAAAGTGGGTTATTAAAGACAGGAAAAACTTCAATGTCTTCCTCACTTCATGAGCAAGTGATAGACCAGAAATGGATCTGGAAGTATGCCTGCCTATCTCTTGCTGTAAATATTATAGTCCTGCAAATAAATCCTGGAAGGTCTGTAAGAAATATTAAGATATAGATAGGTGTAACAGACAGTAGGGAAGAAAAGAAGACTGATACTGACATTGTGTTACATCACAATTGAAGAAATTGGATTGTATTCCTTCTATCCTTTTCTATTGCTATTCAGTGCTATTAACATGAGAACAAAATTAATTTTGGGCAAATGTAATAATCAGACAGGAAATACAATTTTATCATCTGTTTTAACTATAAACTTTGCTCTACCTTATCAAGCCTTTTAAAACAACACTCTCTAAGGTGTTTCCTTTCATTTTGCTACATGTGTGTTCACATGATACTGCTGAAAGTAGCTATTTCACATTTTCCTACTAAGATAGTAGATCTCTGCTACTTGTAAAACTGCATTTCACTTCCGTAAATAAAATGAAGGCTACAAAGAAAAAAAGGTGTAATCTTTGAATATACTTTTGTCAGTGGTTCTGAAAATATTTTGTATTTAGATGTCTCGACAAAAATAAAAGTATTATTTAGCACTTTCTGTCTAATAGGGTGAAAGCATTTATTATGCATGGCTAATCAGATCTCACTCCGTTCTTCTAATACAAGTATTATCCTTATACAAGAGATTAAAAGGAGACATTATGAGGAAGCCCAGGTGTACCAGTATGGCTAGGTTTAAGAGTAACTTTCTTTTTGCATGTCTGTCACAAGAGGCTGTTGAACTTGTTCTGAACGCATTGGGACTGACTGGTCATTCAGCTTCACTGAAAAACAGGACTTGCAAACATGAAACAGGCACTTGTAATCAGAGGAGATATTTACAAAACTTGGGTACAAATAACTTTATTTGCTGAAAGTGATTTCAGGAACTAGCAGGGATTAGAAGCAGCTAGATGGCCTGAAATTAAACTTCTTCTTTAGCCAGCAGGCAATACTGCCTCTGTCAGCTACTAGCAGACTTATATACTTTGTTGAATATCACCAAACCTATGTTTGGCTTTAGAGTTGATCCTCTTGCCCTAAATGGACTGGAACTGGATGGTTCCAAGTCTTATGAAGCACTGGCTCATCTTTGAACTTCAGAGACAACCTAATGTTTGCTACTGCCTTAGCTTTTAATTTAGCTCCTCTGAACCCCTAAAACTTATTGGACATATTTCCTTTTCCTGGGTTTATTCAAACAATTTTGTAGCCTTTGCATATGGCTGCAATCTATCTTGCTTATGCTGCACCTCTTTCACTGCTTGGTATGTCAGCCAGACCAACAGTCTCAGGGATGGAGGTGCCAATTGTTTTGTTAGGTTACAGCCCAATCAAAGGACATGTAAGCAGCAACAACTGGATTGCTCCTGAGGTTCCAATGGGGTATTTCAAATCTAGTTTCAGATGCTCGAAGTGGAAAGGGACGCCCAGGAAACCCAGAAGAAGAACAAGAGTCTGCAGGAGCAATCAGTCAAAACGTTGCCCTTGCCATTGCTGGGAATCAGTTCAACCTCAGGAGCTCTGGAATATCTCTGATGCCCCTGGTACGTCCTGTGCTCTGCCAATGTCCTTTCTTGTATCTGTTTTCTCCTTTCTTTGTTTTCTCATTTTATCCTTTCTTGCTACTAACTACATTCATGAGAAATGGTGTTCTTGTTTTCCTCCATCCCCAAAGAATGTCTCATAGTCCTCCTCT
>VZZY01018941.1:0-21168 GCA_013400335.1 Eurystomus gularis | reverse complement strand
TTAGGTTGGAAAAGAACTTTAATCAAGTCCAACTGTTAACCTGACACTGCCAAGTCCACCCATAAACCATGTCCCTAAGCACCACAACTACATGTCTTTTAAATACCTCCAGGGATAGTGACTCAACCACTTCGCTGGGCAGCTTGTTCCAATGCTTGACAACTCTCTTGGTGAAGAAATTTTTTCCTAATATCCAATCTAAAGCTCCCCTGGTGCAACTTCAGGCCATTTTCTCTCATCCCATCACTTGTTACTTGAGAGAAGAGACCAACCACCACCTCACCACAATCTCCTTTCAGGAGGTGTAGAGAGTGATAAGATTTCCCCCAAGCCTCTGTTTCTCCAGGCTAAATAATCCCAGTTCACTAAGACACTCCTCATAAGACTTGTGCTCTAGATTCTTCACATTTTGTTGCCCTTCTTTGCACATGATCCAGCACCCAATGTCTTTCTTGTAGTGAGGGGCCCAAAACTAAATACAGTATTCGAGGTACTGAGTACAGGGAGACAATTGCTTCCCTAGTCCTGCTGCCCACACTATACTAATACAAGCCAGGACACTATTGGCCTTCTTGACACCTGGGCACACTGCCCATATTTCGGTCTGCAGAAAGGCTTACAAAATGGTTCACAAAATGGTGAATTATTATTATATTCTGTTTATTCCAAGAAGAGCCTAAACCCTTTCATTGTGAATATTAACTAATCGTATTAACTCTGCTTAGTGATAAGGTTTTAATCAATGATGCTATAAAATACAGGATGGAAAAGGACATTTTCCTAGAGAAGAGGCAAAGTTTCCAAAGGAGAGAGAAAAAGAAAGAATGAGAGAACAAGGAGCAGAAATGGTAAGTTAACAACAAGCACATTCACTTAGTAATGATGCTGAGTGTAACCATAGGGTACTGAAGAAATAATAATGACTAAATATTTAGTTGCTACAGTTACTATCCTTGTTTTTTCTGTGAACCTCCCAAAATGACAGCAGTGAGTACTGCTATGGATCAAGACCAATTTTTCACTTTTGCCCATGGACCATAATTAAAATAGATTAATGAATAAGGAAATGCCTGCGGAAAGAGATCAGTCTTGCAACATTTTCCAAAGGTTGTTAGATTCTTTTTAAGACTAAACTGTAGTTTAAATCTGCTCACTTACTGTAGATCCTTTACAGTATGTTTTTTCACTGCAAAGAAGCCAGCTGAACATGCATTCCAGTGAGATACAGAGACACTATTACTCATACTCATAGTCTGGCTTACAATAGCCTCAATTTTATGGGCATCATTGTTTTCAGTGGCATAAAAGGATCTTGTCGTTGTGCTTGCATAACGCAAACTGTTTCCTTTTAGGAGGAACCCATGGAAACAAAACTGTAGATGAAAAGGATTACTATGAATATTAGATCTGCCCCTATGGGTTCGTTCTGTACTTTCTGAGAAGATATTTTTCTTGTGGTTTTTGTCTACCATTGGTTATATGATTTCAGCTAGATATCATTGCCTCTGTCTGAGTTACCACGAAAGACCACCATACACATTTAATGAGAAGGGTTTTTTTCACCCTAGATACACTTGTACCTCATATTTGAAACTGAATTAGTGGGATGAAATGAAGAGATATCATAAATTTTTCACATCTTTCATCAATTCTACATGTTACTCTTCAAAAGAGAAAAAAGGACAGACAGGCAGAATTACAGCCCAAGAGTAACACTGTGTACACAGACGATGCTTCTTGACTTTTTGCAGTGACATCAGCTTCTAATATTTCTTGCCAATTTTGTTTCTATTTGATTGGAAGCAGACAATGCATTCCAATTCTTACTAATTCCTGGCCTCTTCATGTTAAGTTTTGATTTCTGGTTAATTTTTACATCCATGTTAAAAAACTTCTGTGTTTGTACATGTGCATGTTTTGTTTTTCAATAAGTGTATCTGACACCTCCCTGACTGCGTAATTCCTCTGTATTCTGATTTGTGCTGTTATCAAGGAAATATCAAGAGAATATATATATAGTTTGAGTGCTTCATAAGTGAACACTATATAGGACCATGTCTTGAACTTTCATGAATTTGAATAGCTCCGTGGGTATTTATGACCCCTCTAGGAACTGGCTATTATGTATGTCGATCCTTCCCAAAGGAAATAATGAAGAAGACAAAGTCATTTTATATATCACAGCCTTTGATTTCCGTACAATGTGTTTATTATGAAGGCATATGGAAGGAGGGTTTTCTTTTGCCTCCGTACTCCCCTGTTTCTGTGGTTAATTTAAATTATACAAATAACCAGCAGTGTCTCCAGTACAATACTGCCAAATAGAGATCAATCATGAATGATGCATTCTCTTCAAAATCTTTCACTGGCTGCTTTCACCACTACAAACACTTTATTGAGAGAATTCTCAACTAGTTAGTTTTCTGACTATTTTGCCCTGACAGATCAGTGGAAGGAACAACAGCCTGAAGGCGAGTAAGGCCTGCCAATTACTGATTTACATTACTTACTGTGAAAGGACAGCTGTCTGGGAGATTTAACACAAGCACATAATATATCCCAAGCTAGATAAGATATCTGGGGTTATGAGTTCATTATAACATGCTAAAAAAAAATTGCATAGTGCTTAACAGCCATGGTGAGCGAACAGTAGTGATAAGCACTAGTACTAGAGTTACTGGACAAAATATTCTACCATGTCCAAGGCCATTATTTCCCAGTAGAAACATAGGTTTTGAAGGCTGTAGTCTAACACAAAATCTCAAACACAAAATTCACAACCTGAAAATGTAATTTGATTTGACCATTTCCTTTTGATTTTATTGTTTAAAGGACATTGTTCCAAAGTGAAACAAAAAGAAGAGGGAAGTTGGAATTTTAGGAATTTTGCAAACCTGGTGACCTTTTTTCTAACTCTGAGAAGATACTATTGGAAAAGCAAGAGCAGAGAGAAAGATAATAAAACAACACAGTGATTCAAGGATTTTAGTCATTTAGAACCATGAAATTAATGAGGTCACTCTCCTTAGATGGAGGACTTCCCTACTCTGCACATAGGAGATGAGTTCATATTGCAGTGGTTGGTGTCACATCTGGATTGAACATTTTCAAGTTCTGCATGCTTTTTCAAATACATCTCTACTTGTTCATAAAATTGAACACATGCAGTCTGCATACTTATTACTAACGTTGGCTTCTGCTTTCCTTTTAACAGTGGAAGATGCTATCTGCCTAATAGGAGGACATGTATTCATAAACCAATTTCTGTTAATAAGTTTCCTTAAAAGGTTGCTTTCACCAAAAAGCAATTACAATTGTATATGAAATGAATCTGATGCTCAGTGTGCTCTTGACACTAGCACAGATACTCTTGCTAAGACAAATTTAGCTTAGGTAGAAATCTTGTGTTGTTGAATTTTCTGATGTGATATTTCTGCCATTTCTGTTTCCTAATAGCTACAATAGCCTTTCTGTGGTGATTTTAGCTTACTTGATCCTACAAGTGTGAAAAAATATAGTAAAACAGAAATAAATTTTGGCTTGCCTTATGTTTTTGTGCAGTGTTGGAACCTGATATTCAGATTAGTTCTGATCTCATGTGAATTACATGAATTATCTCTTATCTGAATAAGAGAAATGGAATTTGTTTATTTGGTTGAATTCTGCATGGCCCTCTAACTTCTTTTATCCTGACAGTTTTACCTCCTCCCCATCCCAAGTACTGCAGGAGCGATGGAGAATGGTGGCTGCAGTCAGATCATACCACATTGCCGTGGCTCCTTCCAGCTCACACATTGCCTCTGCTGCAGTGTGGGTCCCTTCCATGGGCTACAATCCTTAAGGAAAAGCCTACTCTTGAAAAGATTTAGTGTTGATGCCCCATGGGTCACAAGTCCTGCCAGAAAACCTGCTCCTGCACTGCCTCCTCTCCACAGGCTGCTGTTCCTGCCAGAAGGCAGTTCCAGCCTATGCTCTCCATTTTCTGTAGTTTCCTTCAGGTACATCCACTTGCTGTGGCATGGGGTCCTCTATAGGATGCAGGGCAGACAACCTGCTTCATCATGGTTGTCTCTGTGGGCTGCAGGGGAATCTCTGTTTGGGTGCTTGCAGTTGTTCCTCCTCTTCCTTTCTCAATGATTTTGGTGTCTGCAGGGCTACTTCTCTCACATTTTTCTCACTCCTCTCACAGCTGTTGCGCAGCATTTTTTAACCTTTCTTAACCATGTTATGTCAAAGGCAACACCAGACTAGCTGATGGGCTCAGCTTTGGACAGTAGTGGTTTTGTTGTGGAGCCAGCTGGAATCGGCTGTGTCCAGCACAGGGGTGAAGTGCTGAGGCCCAAGTTGTGTGCCCCAACTTGGAGCTGACTTGTGGATGAGTCACAACCTAGCAGAATGTTTTGTTTTTCCTATTGGCTTAATGTGCCAGAGACAGAACCTGGCCCACCTGTGTCTCTGTGGCTCCACCTTCACCCAGGTGGTCATGGTTGGGGTGGTGGGTGAGGCCAGGATTATATTAACCAGGAGCCAATTAGTTAGAAGAGCTTCTTGTTAGATGTGGCTTCTGTTGGGCCTGGCTGGCTGCATCTTGCTGAGCTCTCGTGGTGGTGTTCTTCCATGTGAAGGGACACTGAGGGAGCCATCTCTGTCTGTTGTGTCCAGCAGGCGATGCTGGCACCACAGTGGGCAGTAGAGAAGCTGGGCCCACAGGAACTTATGGCAGGACTGTCTGAAAGAAGACTTCTGAGGGGATGTTGCTGAGTTCAATGTTGGCCTGTGTGATCAGGCAACTGATGGCAGCATAAAATGATGACGGCTGAACCAGCAGAACTACCAATGATGAACCAGCATGCTACCAAAACCTTGCCAGGTAAACCCAATGCAGTAATATAGAAATCTGACTGTGTAAGTGTTACAGTATTTTCCTTGTCTAAGTTTATCTTTTAAAGTCAGATTTTATGCAAGTACAGTTTTATCAAGAGTTTTAACTGGAATAAAAGAGGTATTCTAACTGTTCTTGTTATCAGAAAGGTCCTGTGCATTCATATTTCATTATAAATAGCTAAAAACAGATTTAAAATATTTCTATATGCTTTTAAGGAAAACTGTTTTGCCTAGGATCTTACCAATCAAATACCTGGCCCATGTTATTACAGAGAGAGTAGACATGGATTTGCAAGCATCAGTATTATACAACATAACTGAACATTTAAGAAGAGAGCAGATTCCCCAGACCAGCTGGAATTCATTTGGTGACCTTGTCCTGACATATAATTACATACATTTCTGTATAGTCATCAAGATGCTGATATTGAATAATGCAAAGTATGACTGAGAACCTGAAGGTGTGTCTAAGTTTCACTGACTGCATAAGCCATAGAGGATGAGTCTAAGGCTGAAGAGTGTTGGAGACCACAGATGGTCTGATGCTGGTGCCTGAAATACGGTTCTGTCTTTTATGCCTCTGCCCAAAACCCTTCAGGCAAGAAGTGAGATGACTAAATAACACCCAGGTGGGTGGAAATCACCTGTGCATTTCTATTGTAGAGTATCAAAGCTTGTCTTGCCACACAAGAAATCTTAATAAGGCAAAGCATACTGTGACTCTTACTGTTATCAAGAAATAGGATTTATAGCTTTGTAGGGAATTTATGAAACTACCTGAACTCTCTGAACCAGCACATTCTTATCTGAATACATTGTAGGCTTAGTCTTGGGAAAGCAGCTGCCAGATGAGCTCCGGAAATTCACAAAGATGGGGATTAGGACTGATAAATGACTGTATACGTGCATACAGGATTTAACAGTGTATGGGGGGAGGGAAGGAGAAAGGCAAAATTATAGCTGCTCCTTTTGTGGGGATATATCATGAGCACAGTGGACTACAGTTCATTTCAGGAGCAAGCTATTTAATATTGTCTTTTTGGCATAGAAGAGAAACAGGTATCTGCACTGATCAATCTGTATATTGGCCAGAAGGTATTTACACGCTTTTGAAACAGAGATGTTAAAATATTTACTTTTGTGTCAGATGGTGCAGTGGTGTAGCCTGTCTAGACAGTCTTCTCTCTGAATCAGTGTATTTCCAGTGTTGCTAAGAGTGTTGGAGAAGTACTTTATTAAGTATCTCATGCTAACCAATTGTGTCAAGTTCAGCAGCTTTGTCTTGTGTGGCTCCCCTTGAAAGGAAGAGTATTATCAGTAGATGCCTGTGGAGACAGAAAGAAAAAAAGTGTTAAAAAAAAAAAGTAATACATTATGTCTAATTTGGCTAAGATGAAAGGCATATAAAAATATTTAACTTAAGAGCAGAAAAAAAAACAGACAAAAAAAGTGGGGGCATTTATACAGCTGATAAGGTATGCCCACCACTTGGTTAAAGGATGTTTATAGATCTTGTTGCTTTTTAAAATCCTTCTGTATACCCAAGCCACAGCTGTTGCTTAGATAGCTTTCGCTTTTTGTTTGTTTTTTGTTGGGTATTTTGTCTCCCTTCAAGTTTGGTTATTGTTGTGCACTTCCCATGAGATGATACTTTCAAAACACTGGGAAATCTCATGCTAATGCATAGTTCTTCAACCTCACTCCCAAAACATCATTTGCCTCCAATCAGTTTTCTGTTTTGTTCCACTAGCTGTCTCATGTTACATATATATCCTAGAGGAAGTTTAAGGTGTTGTTTTTTATTTGAACAAAAAAAATGTCAAGAATGGCAACCAAGCAGCTAGTTCACTTCACTGCAGGCACCAGCAGCTGGAAGCAGGAGGTGAAAAAGGAGCATTTCCACAGCAAACTATGATGATGTGGTACAGAAACAGAGTAATCCTCAAAATTTACTTTAAAAATCTAAACAATGCATTCATATTATTTTCACATTTGTTGTCCAAAGTATTATATCAATTTTCACTGATTGAGAAACATTCACAGAAAGATTTTGAGCCTGATTTCAAGAGCTAATCAGTTTGAGGCAGAACAGAAGCGTGCTCCTATGGTCTTTATGTACATTCACAACCAAACAATTTATGTAGCGTTTCAAAACCGAACACTCTCAATACATCATTCAGAAATGACCTGACCATGGGAGATGTTTTGATAGGAATACTCCTATCAAAATAGGAATTTGATAGGAATACTCCTATCAAAATACCTAGGGTATTTCCAAATGAAAAGCTGTAAGATGCTTGCAGAATCTTTGGGGACTGAAATAGAAAAATGCAATGAGGGCTTACTGCCTGCATTATATGTTGTATACAAGTGCTCTCAAAGCTAAATTCTTTGACCAGCTTTCACAGCTTTAAGGGTGGCTTTAGGGTCACTGGTGACATTCCACCTGTTGTATATCAAAGGCTGAAAACTCAACTGCATCTGGCTTGTTGATCTCCTTGCTGGACATCTACATACACACTGTTGACTCTGCAGATGGAGTTCTCCAAGTCTGTCTTCTGGAAGATGCACACAGAAAACCACAGAACCTGGTCTAAATAAAAAGTTCTGTCCCTTCCCCTTCCCACCCTCTTCAAGCTGCCACACATGGCATACCTTTTCAAAAAGTCCATAGCAAAGGAAAATGAACAGGCTTTTAGATATGACAGTCAAATTGCCATAGGGTTCACAGCAACCTGGAGAGTGCTATCTGGGTCATGATCTGTATGAAGAGTGCCTGCCCTTTGTTTTTTCTGTAAAGCAGAGAAATAGAGAAAATGAAATGTTTCACCATAGCTACAGCAAGGTGAGCTACAAGCACCTTGCAACAAGCAACAGATGACTGACTCAGAGACCACAAGACCTGGAGCAATACTGAAAAAAAAGAGGTATTTTGCAGGAAGGCAAGAAGGTTGCTTCTGTGCAGTATGTAGCAGTTCACAGCCACCTTCACTTTTACTTCCTTGGAAAAAAATTAAAGGCATAAAGCTGGAGATTTCCAGGCTTTTTAAATGGGGACTGCATGCCTTTTACACTGTACTTTATATATATAAAAAAGAAATATAATGGGTTTATTTTATTGAATATGTGGAAGAGCAGTCCAGGATCCGAATTCAAGATTTATCCAAAATGCAGTGGAGTACAAATTGCCCTCATTTTGTTTATATTGATGCCAAATCACTTTTTAGCAGATTAGAGGAACTAAGTCAGCACACAGCCTGGTTTTGTGTTCTTTATCTCTCTCTGGATACTTTGCTTAATGCTTCAGCCTGCATGTGCATATAGTCTTACTAGGCTCCAACAGATGGCCTGTATCAAAGTTTTTCTTGAAAGAACTGTGACTAATGTGAGCTGGCCCCATTAATCAAGTGTGGTCTGTATGGAAATATTCTCTAGCTGTGAACTGAGTAATTTCAAAAGGCCTGAGTTAGAAGGACAAGCTTTGTATACGTAAATGTTCCTTTGTGTGTGTGTGTGAGACAGACAGTATTGAAAGTGTCTATATTTCTTGTTCTTAAGGTGTGCTCTGTAGTCATGGTTTCTTTATATAAGAGCTATAAAGCTCACTAACTCCCATTAATAGCTGGTTTTGATTTAGGGCTTTTAAAAACAAAGCAGTATGTTTTGTTTGGGTTTTTCTTGTTCCAAAAAGCTTCTGCTCTCTTAATTTGATAATCTTTCAGAAGACTCTTAACTCTAAAGCTCTCCCACTGGCAAATGAGGACAAAAGTACCACTTGGGGAATGAGAAGTTTGTTTGCTTTATGTCAGGTTTATTGCAGCCCTTAAAAACACAAAACAAAACAAAAAATTTACAAAAACCAAACTAAACTAAAATGTTATTAAAATGAAAACAAACTAGAGGTTAGAACCCCAGAAAATTAATGTCGAAGTGAGAAATTCAGAAGACCTCTCCAGCTCATATTTACTGTTTATGTGCACAAAAGAATATGACTGAAGCATGGGAATAGATAAGGGGTTTATATATTAAGTGAAGCTGAAATATGTCTCTTTTCTGTAATTGTCTTTTTATTGGACAGATGCAGATAGTGAAATAGTATAAGATCTTATTCTACAGTTATATATTGATTATGCTGTCTGTATAGTTGGGAGGAGTAAAAACTACCTTGATTGTGAAGGATCCTTATCCCTGTTTTTCCTAGATGGGAAAAGAGCTGTGTAGGGAGATTTTATTAAAGAATGGAGACAGAAAAATGCAGTTAGGGCTGAACAATGAAACCAGGATGCTGTATTGATGTTATGGGAGCAGGCTGTAGTCTGCTGCAGGAGAGCAGGGAAAATAAAAGAGAAAGGAGGGGCAAAGAAAATGTGTTTGGGACCTACAATTGGAGCAGCAGAAAATTTCACAGTGGGACTGTGTGGATGAAATATATAAGGGTTATAGATCAGGAAATGGCATTCTGCATTGCCTCCTGGAGGCAGTGATTAGTGAACTTTACAGCCCTCACTGGTCATGTAGCAGCTACTTTGCATAGAATGCCACTCTGCTGCTAGGGCACAGACTGGGTAGCGTGGAACAGGCTATCCTCATCTTGTAAGCATTGTTCATGCTAGCATTGATCTACTTTTGAAAGCAATGTCAGGAGACCTTCAGCTGAATGGATAAAAGGAAGAATATGAAAATGCATTAAAATGCTTTATTGACAATGTCACCTCTAGTGGACTCACAATGCCAAACAGCTGTATTAAAACCAGGGTGAGTCTGGCAGAGAGATGCCCACCTACACACAGGCTGAAATGACAACCTAGAAATGAGATTTCTTCTGCTTCAGATCCTGTGCTGGGCTGTTGTAACAGATCATGAAGGTGAATTTCAACTTCAAAAGTTGTAGTTCTCCATCAGGCGTCTGTGATAATTGCAACGGAACCATTGTGAGATGGTGGGCATAATTTAGCATGTCTGCAACATCAGTGTCAAACCCTTCCCACAGAGAAGAGTGTCTTGGCCACTTAAGATTGATCAAGCTTTCATGCTTCCATTTAGTCCCTATACACTGGTTTCAGCTAAGGCTGAGGCTTACACCATACAAAAGAGTATGACTTGTGAGATTAAATTACTTACTGCGGTTGATTGTGGTCTCTAGCAGTGATTATGTCTATCATGACATCATAAATGTTGTCAGGTTTGTTTCTCTGTCTTCTGTCATTCCCCAACTGCATAAGTAATAGACAACTTGGAAAAATGGGAGATAATGAAAAATTAATCTGGGCTCTAAATGATAGAGGTGGTGTGTGGTAGTGTGGGGTGCAGTAAGGCACAGCACAGATGTCAGAACACCTTGTATGTCCTGTAGCAAGACAAATGAGATAGGTAGTTTTCACATTTGAGTACCTGGCATACAGCTTTACTTTCACTTTGCAGGATACTTCACTTTGCATTCTCCAATGAAGGCGATCTTGATAGCACTTTACTACATTTAACATAGGATTTTAGCACATTGTAAATGTAGTCCATGAATCTGACTCTGCTGCCATTACATCAACAATAGCTCGATCCACAAATAACCCCACTGAAATACAGTGAGCTGTTTCCTCAGCTGTGTTGAGCATGTTATCAGTAACATACAAGGCCAAAACACAGCACTTGTTTAAAGCTCTGTTTCATAGCCTTTTCTAAGTTACTAAGATACAATACCCTCATGAGAGTCCCTTTGAAAAATGAACTCTTTTCTACTTAGCGAATTTAGCTTATCCTGCATTGCTGTGAAGACCACTAATGATAAGATTTAATGGATGCTAAAAGGATTGGTTAAAGATCATACAATTGTTGTTCGTCAAGGAAGGCTGAACTAATGCTGAGAGATGAAGTTGCTAAGATAGCAAGGAAAGAAGGATATTGCTAAGTTATGATCACATTGAGGATGCTGGGAGAGGGTGGAGTACAGAGTGACAAATCTGAACCCATTGCTCAAACACTAGAAAATGCATTTGCATTCTGTCCAGTGGTTTGGATTGTTGCAGAAATACTGTATAGGTCTATTGAATGAAATTAATATCCAGATCCAGACTCCGGGTGTTTGCAGTTTCTGAGCCTCCAGAATGCTTCCACCACTGAAAAAAAGAATTTTTTTAAAAAATCAGGACTATAAAACAACCCCAGACCAAAAACTTGTAACATTGCAGAAACTAATGGAGTGGTAAATAACAGTAACTACAAGTTCACTAAACAGATCACTCTGGATTGTTTGGTAGAAGATATTAGTCTGAACTATGTCTATTTTTATATAGCCAAATTCAGGTTCATATAGCTTAAAAGAAAAAAAAGAAGAAAAATACTTAGGTCACACTTCATTAGATGGGAAACAGTATCCTACAATCAGTGACAATGAGAAGGAACATACTATCATTATGATACTGCGATAGAAAACCTTTAAAGACAGTACTGTGCTCAAAATGGATTTTGTTTATATTTAAGCATGGCAATTCAGTCATGCTAGAGATGTTGTTTATGAGAAATTTTTGATGAGGTCGTTACTGCATACTGCTTTATTATATACCTTTGTGAGGTGGGGTGAGGAGCTGAAAAGTATTGCCAAAATGCTCATCAAGGCATGGAAAACCTGCCTTGATATGACTTTTTTTTTCTTGCGAAGGAAGGTAAAGAGCTATTTTAATGACATTTTCAGAATACCTTTGTGCAAAAGACTTTATATAACAGTAAACAACTTTATAATCTAATAAAAAAAGGACATAATGGAAGTTAAAAAAAGAAAATACTATATTAATAACTTAATTTAGTAAATTACCTAGTAAATATGTCAAATTTTCTCCATCATTTAAAGTCTACATCAAGATTTTATAATTTTCTATAAGTATTTAATAGCTGAAGAAATATATTTGGATGCTAGTTACAAATCCCTTGGTAAACACTATGGTCTATTTTACACAGTCACCTTACATTACACTTTATGACATTAAAAGGTATTAATGTTATGGTTTGAAACTATACATCCTTTTGTCTTAGTGGGAAAGCTTATCTTGAATTTCTTATATTTCCTGAAGTAATACTGGGTTCTAACTCTGGTTAGAAATATTCCCACTGAGCCTCTCAGCAAATTTACTTGTTAGAAACCATTTCCTTTGGTTCTTATTGCTTTACTATGCGTGACTGAGTCAGCAGAAGAATGTAAGATGCTCTGAGCAGTATAATGGTATCTGGCAAACTTACAGGGGAGATTGGAAAAGAAACAAGAAAAAATCAGATCTGTTCCAATGCATTGTCATTTAGCTTCATGGAATGAATCATGAAGAACTATTAAAATGAATAGAACTGTTACTATTAACATCAGTTGAAGATCTATGTCTTGAAATCTAATACAAGGCTAGATTAAAACTGAAAGCAAAAGAGCTGTATAAGATGTATGCTTATACAGAAATTATGTCAATGGACTTTGAACTCTGCACTACAATCTCAAGCCATCACACAGTCTTCATTTAATGTTAATATTTAAATGTGTTAGAGTGCAACAACTGAGTTCTCATCTGAAAATGAGGTGGGAACATAGAATTGTTGTCACAGAGCATGATGTTATTGCAGGTTATTGACATGATCAGACCTATGAGTTCCTCCCAACAGACCTCTGCCTCTTGAGACAGTGAGAGGTTAATGGCAATTATGAGTTCTTACACTTTATCCAAGACATGGGGTCTAGGGAAGAACAGAAAAATTATCAGAGAGCTGGAGCACCTCTCCTTATGAGGAAAGGCTGAGAGTTGGGGTTGTTCAGTCTGGAGTAGAGAAGGCTCTAGGGAGATCTTATTGTAGCCTTTCAGTACTTAAAGGGGGCTTATAAGAAAGATGGGGACGAACTTAATAGCAGGGCCTGTTGTGACAGAACAAAGGGTAATGGTTTTAAACCAAAAGAAGCTAGATTCAGTCTGGATATACGAAAGGAATTCTTTACAATGAGGGTGGGCAAAGACTGGAACAGATTGCCCAAAGAGGTGGTATATGCCTCATCCCTGGAAACATTCGAGGCCAGGTTGAATGGGAGTCTGAGCAATCTGATCTAGTTGAAGATGCCCCTGCTCATTGCAGGGAAGGTGAACTAGATGACCTTTAAAGGACCCTTCCAACCTTTCCTGGTTTGAGCTAGAGCAGAACTAGTTCTGTTCAGTGGTTTTACTTTTCAGCTGAGTCTCTTCAAACTAACTGCACTTTCTGAAGTTAATGGTGTATTTTCACAGACAGTGTTTGCTTCTAGCAGTGATAACACTTGATGTTTATAGCTACTACCAAGGACTGGTGCGCAGAAAGGCTCCTGCTCATATTTGCTCCTGTACAGACCAAGGTCACTGCTACACCTTGTGTACAACATTGGGGATGAAGTAAGAGGTGGCACTTGCAGAGAGGAGTGGACAAGACAGGTGATCTTAAATTAACCAATGAGGTATTCTATCCTATATGGGTCATATTAGTATAAAGCCGAGGATCATGAGGGTCAAGCTCTCTTCTTCAGTGCTGGCATCCAAGGGTGACTCTGACCATTCTGCCTTCAATCCCAATCTATGCGTTCCTGAATCCAGTTCCAGAGACCACCTCCTGAATCCAATTCCCATGTGCTACTGAGTCCAGCCTGGGACTTCTCCAGTGCCTGCCCACAGCATCAGTGGTGATGGTGATGTCATTGCCATCAGGGGGATTGGGTTCAATATTGGGTTTGTATATACTTGTATATATTTTATTTTATTATTATTTTCATTATAGCTATTTTTAGATTTTGTTTCTGATCCATAAGTCTCTCTCTCTTATTTCCTTTCTCTTCTTCTTGGGGAAGGAAGAGGGGTTAATAAAGAGCACTTGTCATCTATTTAGTTGCTGGCCCCACCCTAACCCTTGACATAACCCAAACCATTCTAAGATTCTATGATACAGACTAGTGGTCAGGGAATCTTCCAGCTCTTTGATGGCATCAAGTGGATGCCATCATATTCTTGTCTTGCTGTGAGCTACTCTGTGTTCCTAGTTCAAGCTTCTTTCTCATTTCCACAAAATGTGCATACCCAGTCTTTTTGCCTAGTTTGGTCCAATTCTCTTTTCATGTTCCTGATGTGAGCTTATTTTCTCTCATACTATAACTTTTCTGTTCGTGCTCTGGATACACAACTATCACCTATAATTTCTTGGTAACATCTGGTCATGTTTTCTCTAAGGCACATGTTCCTTGTCCTGGTCTCCCTGCTCAACCAAAGCAAGTGACTTAGACTTCAAACCCAAAACAATTTCCCTCTTACTGTTGTTTTTCCCTCCCCTTTGGTAAGATTGTCTCTTCCCTCCTTGTTCCATATCTGATTTCTCTCTGAATTGGACCTTGATCTCAGATTTAGTCCCAAGTTTCTCACCCTGCTCATTCAAACCTATTCCTATGTCAGCTCTAGTTATGATTTTCTTCTCACCTTTCTGGTGGGCTACAGCTTCTCCTTCCCACCAAAGATCCTTTTTTTCCATTCCATTCTGATTTTCTTCCTCCTCAAACTGTTTTATAATGTCATGTTGTGAAACTTAGAAAATGAGAACTCATAGAGATATCTGCTGTGTTCTGCTCTGTTACCCATAGTCAAACCAGTTTGTCCGAATCGAATTTAGGTATTACCAGACCACTGTCATTTGCATGACTGCTGTTTAAACTCTTTTTTTTTTGAGACTTAATTTGTTCCTGTCTTGTTTAAACAACACATTGTTGAAGCTCATATTCCTCAGAACAGAGAACAAATATCACTACATGTCCTAACTTTGCCTATCTTTCCTCCTTGTTTTCCCAATTTCTCTCTCCATGCTGTGAAAGATGTAGGCTTTAATTTAAAGCCAAATGTAATGAAAAAAAAGGAAACATAAAAACAATTGAAAACTACTACAGAATTTCATTGGCTTGCCACTGAATCAGTGAAGCTGAGCACAACATATGCACAACAGAGAACCAGGTTGTGGGGTGTAGCTTCTTGTTGGGCGTGTTGACTCCTAGCTCCTCTGCGTCCTTTATAAACTCATGCTTTATGATTTGCAGATCAGCCTGTGTATTTTCCCTTCCTTTCTTTCCTCCGTTCTTTTTTATGCTCTTTTTAAAGCTATGGGGTTTTTTGTTTTGTTTTATTCATAGACGCAAGTAAATTTTTTCACTCAGTTGTGAAGCTTGCAAAGAGGCAAATCTCAGAGGTTTAGCATCTTTGTGAGAGATTTTTTTTCAACCAGCTCTACATCTAATTTTCTTTGTATACCATCGTCTGAGATTCTCAAGGTAGTGCTTATTGGCAGTGACCTGACAGACATCCTGGGTCTTAAGGATGAATGAATAAATAACTTTGCTGAATGCTGCTGAATATGTGATAATGCAATTAGTATTCTTGCCAAGTGAATTGAAAATGAGATGTTGTGTCTCCAGGGATGATTGTACCCCTTTGTAAATGCTTTTTTCTTCTTCTTCTTTTAAATGCACCAGATACATATGAGCTAAGCAAAAATGTCCATTATAAATTAAAATAGCTTTTATACAGTAGGTTATGTGGCCACTTCTGATTTGGCAGTTAAAGTTCAATTTACATATCACTGCTTAAGACAAAACAGATAAGACTATGTTTTATTTGTTACTTTTTTGTATAGTTAAAGGTATTACTGATAATTAAATACATAATTTTACATTCAGGCCAATAGGTAATGGGTGAAGTGGAACAAAGTGTAGGTTACACTACATATTAACACTATCCTGAGGCAAAGGCAAGTAATAACTGCTTTGGATCAGATCAGTTAATTTCCAAGATCTCCTGAAAACAGTAGGGTATTTGGTAGAGTGTCAAGGAATCCAGTAATATTAATCATCTTAATAGATAATACTTAGAATGTGAATATTAATCAGCCTTGAACAGACTAGTTGCATACAGGTGCACAAGAAATAGCTCAGGGGATTGCTGCCTGCTATTTTTTAGTGAAAATTAGGGGAAGATTTTTTCTCAAAACACACAAGAAGGCTGATATTCTCCTTGGAAAATCTCACAAGGGATGAGTATGACTTACAGGCTGTATACCACTTCCACTGCAACTGCTATAGACAATGACTTCAAACCCAGAAAGAAGTGAATAAATCAGATATCTGTGCTCATTAGGAGGGTGAGGAGGAAGCTGATACATAAACTGAAGCTATTCATAACAATGATGATTCCCTTCAGCTGAAAAATATAACACAGGTGGTTCTCTACTTCAGCCTTTCTGACAATATTGTGAAGTATTTTGTTGTTCAGAATGAAGATGAGGGAAAAAGAAAAAAGGGAAAGAAAAAAAAAAGAAAGAAAACTTAACAATACAGGAATACTCCTTGCTAAAGCTGCAGCATGGCATGAAAGGTATCCAGCCAAGGTAGACACTCAGTGAGGTTATCCAACAAGATATGCATCTCCTGGGGAGCTGGCGATCTCATTTAACCTTACTGCATAATAAAAAGAACTAATGCATCAGGTCAGTGACTAGCCCAGACAGCAGTACCTGCACTGACTGAAATTAATTTATTGTATTTTACTACAGACAGCCAGAATCAGAAGAGGAATAAGAGGAATGTTATTTATGTTATAAAACCTTCTCAATCCTAAGAGCCTGCTCTTAGGGAAAGCAGTGCTATGTGACTCTGTGTTGTCTAAACCAAACCACATCATGCTGTTAAGGGCACATAAGGTGTTCAGAGTAATTGTGCAGCTATTTGGTGCATGGAGGATGGAATAAGTCTGAGGGATGGGGAAATCATATCAAAGAGTTCATTGTATGAGCCACAGAATCTTGGTTCAGAGGAGGAGAAGCAGGACTGGATTCCCAGCAACATTTTTCTCTTACCTATTTCTCTTGCTACTTTTTCCCTGGTGACATAAACACTAGCTCTCTATCCAATCTCCTGTCCTCAGGTCTCTGGTAGTGTCTGCCTGGCAATGATATCCAGGACTAAGTGATATGTAAGCTTGCCTTATCCCAGGAATGTACTATTTCACTATGAGATAAAGGTGTAGATGCACTTCAACAAAGGATGGGGATATAACTGTGTGCCTTGTACCAAACTTTATCCTTTTTCAACACCACCAGTGTTTTGAGACTATGTTTTCCAGCCTGAACATATGGTACTTATACCTAAGAAATATTTTTGCCTTTCATTTATTTTTCATAGATGGTACTTTGAATTTGTCAGCAATGAGTGCTAAAAATAGTAGAATTTCATGCTTTCTGCAAACTATTAGGAGTAAGAAGAGATATTCCCCGCCTGTTACCTTTCTTAAAAAAGCTTGATTTTCACTTACTTCTGACAAATACTTCTGTTCCTTTGAAAATAAGGTGATGACAAACACACATACAGAATATATAGTATACATAGAATATATATACTACAGAATATAATAGAATACTATATACACTATAGAATAGAATATATACTATGCATTAGAATACTATATATACTATAAAAATATATATAGAGAGTTATAGAATGGCAAGGCTCTACAGGATTCTACAGAGTACATTCCATAGAATATAATACAATATATAAAATAATCACCATATCTTCAGTACTTCCAGGTTCTCATTCTTTTCTCAGGTAATTTTTCTCTTGGTATCACAAAGCAAACTTCTGATGCTGAGCAACTGAATAGTTAATGCATTCATGGCATCTATTCAATATATGTATCAGGATAGCTGTAAAGATACCAGATGTTCATTT
This sequence comes from Eurystomus gularis, assembly GCA_013400335.1. Lineage (NCBI taxonomy): Eukaryota > Metazoa > Chordata > Aves > Coraciiformes > Coraciidae > Eurystomus > Eurystomus gularis. Next base: position 3,539 of record VZZY01018941.1, on the reverse strand, counting down.
GAAAATAATTTTAAGGGGACAAACAACTCCAAACAGTTTCAAAAGCTTCTCACTTTCTCAAGTCTTATTTTATTCTCTTTAAACATAAGAGTTTTCTTTCCTCACAGGGTGATTTTTACCCCCTTTTCTTGTCTTTTTTTTCTTTTTTTTTTTCTTTTCCTTTGCTATAGTGAAGTAGATATAACCAGCTTTTTAGAAAGATATGTCCTGCTGATCAAGATTTGATTCTGAATAGCTCACAGATTTCCTGACACCCATAAATATTCAAGCTCAGTGGGTATTTGTTCTCCCTAGCATCTATAAATATACTGCAGATCTTGATTGTTTTATGATGGAGGTTTATTTTATTTTATTTTTGCCTTCACAGTTGGCTTTGGGGTTTTTTTCTGCTTTATAGACCCTTGTCTTTTTATTAGTTCTGTGTTCCCTGTTGATTTTATGTTTTATATTCCTGCTGTCACCACCAGCATCTCACTGTAAACAAGAATGTTGTATCTCAGTGGGTTATTTTCTGTTAATAACCTGTGATACAGTATATAAATAAACCACAGAAGAGTTCACAGGTGCAATTTATTAGAGTTATAGCAATGTGACTTCAGTAATGTGCTCAAGTTCTTTAAAAACTTTGGCGTGATCTGAGTTGAAGACAACAGCTATATATTGCAGTTCAGATGAGAAGAGAAAAATAAATATCAGTGTAATGAAATATATCCAAGTCCAACTCAATAATAATTGCAATTTCTCAGTGTCAATGCTTGGAGGCCTATGTGTACCTCAGGATAATTCAAACAAAAGTAAACCAGTAAGATAACATATTATCCAGGTTAGGCTGGAAGAATGAAACAAAGCCAAATGGCAAACCACACAAAATACTCTGTCCTCCCTACACTTACATCACTGTTAACTATATGAAAGCATATTCTGATCCTAGTATGCCCCTGTTAAACCTCACATTATATAATCATATTTCAGACATATAACTATGGAGAAGGGCTGTGAAAAACAAGCAAAACATAATTCAGAGGTTGTTTGACTCGATCTCAAAGTTCTAGTAAAGTTCCCAAATCACTCAAACGAATTTCTGAGCACTTTAAAAAAATCTGATTAAGGTGAAAATCAAAATTTTATCTGTAATAATGTATCTGCTTGTGCACAGAGAATAGAGCTGTCAGCACTGAAATGTCTGTGAAGGCTACTGTGCCTTGTGTTATGTGAGTCAGAATAAAGAAAGAGAGCAGTGTGCTCAGAGCAGCTAAAAAACAGTGTTCACTCTATCCTTCCTTCTCCTTATAAGCTGATATGTTGGCTCAAATAAAAACTATTCTGCCATTCAGAATGATTTGGAATCACTTAGCATTTTTGTTATTGTTTTAACACAATACTATGACATATATGTTCAACACCATATTTCATGGTATTTGCTAAGATTAAATTATAATTCATTGTCTTCTCTAGACATCAAAATTACTCCACAGAGAGTGCAGGTGGTACCATGCAAATGTGGCCAGAACTTTTGACCAGGCATAGAGCCAAAAGGGAAGCTTTCCATTTGGGAAGGGAGGTAGTTTGTCTACACCTCAAATAATATGGATTGTTGGCATGAAAAATCAAGGTTGTTGGAGCTGTCTGAATTGGAGCTATTTCACACCTGTGGAAGCTGGAGATATCAGAAACCTTTTCTTGATGAAACATCAGTCTGTCCTGTCGTACCCAATCTACAATTCACAGGATTGACAAGCATGTATCCTGTTCATTTGTGGTAAGGGATACAGCTCATCTAGAAAGGATGAGTTTACTTTTGTCAATTATTATTGTCAGCAGAGTGATTCTGCACAAAGGTCCTTTTACACTGCTTATCTTTGATTTTAAAGCTCCTTTGCTGACATTAATAATTTCATTCTCATGAATAGGTTATTGTCTCCGTGACTATTGATAAATACATGCTAGTAGATGCTCAGCCAACTATAGGATTCCATGCCTGTCCCAGAGTTTTTATGGCCAGTAAAAACCTGCTGAATGCCTTTGTATACTGCTGGCATATGAATAACCAAATTTTACCTTGAACAAGTCCTGTGGGATTTCTGGACAATAAAGTTCAATGTTTTTTAGGAGGTGACAGGAGCTGAGGGAATCTAACACCACAAAGGCAGTGCTTAGGTCCTATCTCACCTCCTGCCTTGTTAAATTGCTGGGAATGCTGCTTGTATATTAAAGGGAAGAAGACCGAGCTTGTTCCTCCTATGAAGGTGCAATCCAGATTCAACTACAGATGAGACATCTCCAGTAGAGAGAGCATTCTTTGGCATCAGAGAGAAGAGATCCTAGTCTTGTACGGTGAAAGTTTCAGACTGTCTTACAAAAAGGAAAATATCTTTTAACTTAAGTAACAAATGCATCATCTATATTACTACCATGATAGTTCTGGACAAATAATATATAATCCTATAGAGCTTTTTCAATTATTATTAGTTTTATCACAGCTGTCTCAAGATCACTTTTAAATCCTATGGAAACATTTATGTATCCTCCTTTCATAATACTCTGTGGGACTTCTATGGGAAAATCAAACAAAATTTGAGAACATAGGCAAATGTAATTTACAATCCCTCAAAAAGGTATGAATATTTTTTCTTTTTCCAGTATTTCTTTTGTTAATATTTATGTTACTCTGCTTATTAGAGATACAATGATTCTGTTTTCCCATTATTTACACCGGGGATTTTTTTTTCTTTTGTATGATACTGTAGTAAATGCACTACATATGAATTGCAACTCATACCAGGATATGTCTCAGCAATGGCTTTAATCCTGGAGTTTTTTTTTTAAACAAGGAGGATTCAGCAACAACAGTTGCCTGTTTTCCCAGAGAATGGCATTTTGCTCTTTAGTACACGGTCACGTTGTAGGCATATTTTCATCTGTGATAATCCAAAGAGCAGAGTAAGAGTTTATTTTTCTCTGGATAAACAAATAGGCCTAAAATTAATCAGGTCTTTGCCTCATGTACCTGAGTTTTCATGCAAGGCTCTCATACTTTGCATACATGAAGTGCTATGAGAATGTCTGGCTGGTAATATAACACACATGAGAAATGGAAACTTGCTTCACCTTCACTAGCGTTTTCATTGATGACCCTGGAGGTCCTTTCCAACCATAACAATTCTGTGATTCTGTGATTTACACAGAAAATTATTTGTGACAACATTTTATTAATTAAAAAATAAAGTGTAAACTTTTTTAAATCTCTAAATTGTAATGTAAGAAGGAATTATATTAGACACTGCCACCTCAACTGAAGGATCTAAGCAATGAAAGGGGAAGATACTTTTAATTATTATTATTTATTCTTTAGTGCGCAGGCGACATCAGATCTACATGATAGTCAGTGCCGAAGCTTCTGGGATTAGTTCTTCCTGAAAGCTGTTTTATCAGTTGCAATACTCAAAGGTATGTTAGTTCATCATTCCAAGGTGTTATATACTTGTCCTGCTGTCATCCACCACTTGTCTACAAAGTTTCTACTGGCTGTGTGATCTGAA
>VZZY01018938.1:0-13172 GCA_013400335.1 Eurystomus gularis | reverse complement strand
CTTCCCCAAGCCTGTAGCATTACGTAGGGTTGTTGTGGCCCGAGTGCCGGACCTGGCACTTGGCCTTGTTGAAGCTCATACCGTTAATGTTGGCCCATCAATCCAATCTATCCAAGTCTCTCTGTAGAGCCTCCCTATCTTCATGCAGATCAACACTCCAACTTAACTTGGTGTCATCTGCGAACTTACTGATGATACACTCTATGTCCTTATCAAGGTCATCAATAAAGATGTTAAACAGAAATGGACCGAACACTGAGCCCTGAGGAACACCACTCATGACTGTTCATCAGCTGGATTTAACTCCACTGACCACCAATGAAGTTCATAAGTCTTGTGTAGCTAGGAAGAAGTGGGGATTTATTGTTTTAGTCCCCCTCTTCATCCACTAATGCTGTCAGATCAGGCTTAGTTTTGTTGTAAGTGATGCAAACCCACCTTCAGACCAAAATCTCTGTCTTTTGCTGAGAGATGTCATCAAGGATTCTGAATTTTTGTACTTAATTATTAGATCTTCTATACAGTATTATACCCTGAGACATAAATTGTTCTGATGACATTTCTAGTCTATTTACTTAAACACAAACTAAGAAAAATAGTAAAATATTTTTAAATAGAAATTTGTTTTTGCAATATTTCATACAAAAAGGGTTTTTTCCTTTTTAAAATTTTCTAGGCTCATTTTAAAAACCCCACACTAATCCACACAATATTTCTTTGTTTTTCTCTTGAAAGAGTTTCCATTCAGCTTTTATTAAAGGTGAAAGGGAAAAATTGTGCATAGGATTAAGCCTACCAAACATAAACAAAGAGAAGTTCCATCTACCCTTAATGTTAGGCTTTGATATGATATCAAGTATTACTATTTATCAACACACGATGGCAGTAGTAGTCCATGAAAGGATTAACTGATGATGCATGTTAGTAAAATCTCTCTTACGCCTTTTTTTCTAGAGATAGCTTAATCAAGGTGGCCCAAACCATTACTCCAGATATGGTTTGTGACCTCAAACTCAGTGTATAAAGTGGCAATCTGGTGATGTCATTAATCACGGAGACTTTTTGGAAAACTCTCTGGCTTACCACGTTATCTTTAGCAGTTTCTGTAGTATTCTTTCCCGGTCAGATTGCAGTACTCCAGGCACCTTCCCAAACGAAAAGAAGTGTTTCTTTAGCATGTCATTACTTCTCTCCTTATAGAGAATGTGTGCCTACGTGGACTTCCTTTTGGATGAGCTCTTTAATAGAAAATAAGCATTTAACATCAACTCCCTGTGACTTAAAAGAATTAGATAGTGTCGAAATGTTGAGATTCTCATGAGTCTCCCAAGTTGAGACAGGCTGGTCCGGTGGCTGAGGAAACATTTGTACTGATCAATGAACTGTGCTGGTGAAACAACCCCGTAACCACCCAGCTCCGGAACCTAAGAGCAGAAATAGCCACATGACTGCAAAAAGCCTAGGTTAACAAGATTTAATGAGAAGGGCTCATAGGTAACATAGATCCACTGTTTCAGACACCTGATGTCCTCCCAGCACTGTTCAGTCCCCCAGGCCAAGGCATGATTTACAACCTACTCGTTCCACCTGCGACAGTCCCAGCAGACATTCTCAAAGACGTCAAACACAGAGCCGCTGCACTGACCTGCCTATAAAATGTAACAGCAATCTTTTCTCTTTCAAAACCAGCACTGGTTTTAGTTTTGTGATTCACTAACACAGGCTTTCTAAGAGTGCAGACTTCCTAGCAGAGAGGAATTGGCAGAAATTACCCCTGAAGAGACAGGACTCTGTCCATTTCCAGTAATTCCCTAGATGTCCAGACAGGAATGGTGGAAAACAGCAGCAGATTGTCCCATACATGATGTAAACACATAATCGTGGCATTATTAGTGCTAACCTCTGAATTTTTTGAAGTGGGAAGAGCTTTGACTATATTACCTGTGATAACATCCATGTTGTTTTAAGGGTAGTATAAGGCCTGGTCAATTAAGGAATTCAGGGCAGAAGATAGGAGTTCAGACTGTGGACCTAGAATAAACGGAAATACCATCCTACTACCCAGAAAATAAGGATGAGGCAAGTCTTAAGACTTGATGCCACACTCACTGTGTCGTAGTAACTAACTGGTGGGAGCTGCAGCTGTTTTGGTTATGTCTCATGGCACTAAGGTCCTGCAGCGTGGAAAGCATCAAACACCTCACCTGGTGTCCCACTCTGGAGCCAGTAAGCCAAACATTACAAGTGTTTTCTGCAGGCACTCAATTTCTGTGTTATAAGAGTAAAATAGTGCACAAAAGATTGAGGGTGAGAAGTAAGGAACTGAATTAAATGAAGCACAGCCAGTGTCCTCAAATAGGCCATGGCAGCAGAAAAGCTGAGAATCATGATTTGTTTTGTTTTTAAAACTAATTTATTTTTTATTCAGTTCTTTATTCCTAATAGACTATCCAGGTTCTTGTCCCAATATTGATTATTTAGCAAAGAGAACTATGTGCATACCTAACACCTTTTGTTTGTCTTTCATGTACTTAGACTCTGAACACAAAGGATATATATGCTTTTCAGTCTGAGAGGCAGAGAATTTAAATCAAAGTAGGACACCCATCTTCCTGAGTTGAAAATATACCCCTTTGTATCCCATGAATTAATTTTGAAGCAATTATTTGTTGTCAGGGTGGTCTAGGTCTGGGTTTGCTCCTAAAAATTCTTCCTGATTCAGTTGATGAGAGAAGTGTTTACATTTTCAACTTCAGAGAAATAAGATTTTCTCCCTTTGTGGCGTCCTTCTGGCTTCCTTACTTTTTCAAACCCACCCACTTGGGCACATGCTCTTTTGCCTACTATGAATTTTCTATTTTATTGCCTGAAATTTGGGTCAGCATCCTTCCTTCTTAACAAATGAGAACCTCAAACCTCATACACATTGCTCTTGAAATAATTACAGAAACTCATGCAAACATTGTTTTTAAATGCAACCAAGTAAGACCGAGATACTGTTCTTGAAGATGTCAATAATATGAATGGTGAAGGGTAGTAGACTCAGTGGCACAGAACAGAAGAGATTATTTTTTTGGCGTTAATACCCACTCACAATATAAAGGGATCACAACTGTTATTCTGTATGTATAATTCATAACAAGCGAGTGTGCTTGGCCTTATGAACTTGAACAGAACTTTGTCTTTATTAAAAATTTTGTTTGTTTGTTTCCCCTAGGAAGCAGAGACAGTAAGGGCACAGGACTGAGCACAGTCTCTAATGCTTAATTTTCTCCATTACACAGTTTTTTTCAAGGCTCTTAGTTGTTCTGGTTTTAGCTATCTTTTGTTAAAATCAATCACGTACATGCATATTCACTTTGTGAAAGCAGTAGTGAATCATATGCTGGTGATGGCATGAGGGGTGAGGTGTTTATGAAGAGGAAAGGCTAGAATCTCTTGAGCATAAAACTGTAGCTAGAGTCTAAAACTTCTGGGATTTTGCTGCTCTTCCTTTGTCTTTCAGCAAGAAAAGAGAGAACAAGCATAATCTCTCTCTGTTCTCAAACCTGCTTTCTTCCTCTCTTGCTTCATCCTGTCACTCCATATCCTGCCCTTGCTTCACCTCACTTCCTCTCTCCCAGCTCCATTCCCTGCTCATTTCCTAGAAGTTCTTTGGCAGTAGAGTTCCCTCTATTGCATTATATTCTGTGACCCTTTGAAAGCTATTTATCCATTTTCTCACCCTTGATAGGCAAACGTTGTGCCGGTTCAGCCATCATCATTTTATGCTGCCATCAGTTGCCTGATCACACAGGCCAACACTGAACTCAGCAACATCGCCTCAGAGGTCTTCTTTCAGACAGTCCTGCCACAAGTTCCTGTGGGCCCAGCTCCCCTGCTGCCTACTGTGGTGCCAGCATCACCTGCTGGACATAACAGACAGAGATGGCTCCCTCAGGAGCCCTTCACATGAAAGAATGGGAAGAACACCACCCAGAAAGCTCAGCAAGATGCAACCAGCCCCAGCAGAAGCCATACCCACCAAGAAACTCCTCCAACTAATCGGCTCCTGGTTAATATATCCCCGGCCTTGCCCACCACCCCAACCATGACCATCTGAGTGAGGGCAGAGCCAGAGAGACACAGGTGGGCCAGATTCTGCCTCTGGAACATGAAACCAATAAGAAAAAAAAAAACCAACAAACATTCTGCTAGGTTGTGACTCATCCACAGATCAACTCCAACTCAGGGCCCATAGCTCAGGCCCCAGCACTTCAGCAAGTCACTCATTTAAGCCTAGAATTCCTTTTCTTACCTCTCCATTTGCTGGAAAGAGTGTCACAATCAAGGTGTGAAGTAACTGGTGGAGGTTAACATTCATATGTACATTTTTTAGGTAATTAAACACATCTGGGTATGAAAATGTCCCTGTTCTGTAGGAATCTCCTGTTAATAAGGCAGTGTCTACACCTATGTTAGCCATATGATCTTGACTAGTTAGCTCTCTTTGGAAGTCTTTAGAGATAAATTTACACTGCAATATTAGGACTCTTTTAGGAGTAAGATTCTCTCCATGGCAATGGCCACATCTGTGAGAGATCCAAAAGATGTCTGGAGGTTTTTTTTTTAAATCATTAGCCTTTCAGTTACTATTAGAGAGAACTGGAAGGTGGAGGAAACACATGTATCTAAGAGCAACTTTGGAAATAAATGATCAAATGAAGATAACTGTTGTTCTATGGTTTGTTCTGTATAAGTGCCTGAAAACAAAAAGTATTTTAAACAGTAGTGAAGGATCCAGTTGTTATATTTGGTTTGGGTTTTTTCTAGATTTCAAGTAAGACTGCCAAACTGGTAAAGGTAAGGTCATAAAGGCACAGTCATTGTAGCCTGCTGTATTTCTTCAACTCTGATTTTAGCCTGTCTGAGGTTGTTGAGTATAAACCTGCTGTTTACATTCCTTATGTGCTCTCTTCTAGAAAGTGGCAGTGAGGGTGAAGAATATAATCTCTGTGAACAGAATTTCCATTGCCTAACCTGACAGAAATTTAGCAAGTCAGCTTCACTTACATTTTAAATGAGCATGTATGTTCAGTAAGATGAAAGGGAACTTTGATATTAAAAAAATATCAGTTTCTGTAAGTGGAAGGATTTGTTGTATTTTATGGGTATTTTTTCAGCTAATGTATTTCATCAAGCCGTTATCACTGAAGATGTGCAGGTGTTATTTGCTGCTTGTCACCGTAGAACAGAATGAGCAGGTAAATCTGTTTAGTGGATCTTTCCTGGGGGCTTTCTCCCTAGAAAAAGATGTTAAAGCTTCCCCACAAAAGGAGGAGAGTTTTTCAAACTATCCAGAGGGAGGGAATTTCCTGATCTTTAGCTGGTAAGGCTTTCAAACTGTAAAGCAAAAAAGCTCAGTGAAATTGTTTCAAATAATTGGAAACTGAGCTATGACTCCACAAAGATACTTGTGACTTAGATCTCTGAATTCTGAGCTTTACTATACTGAACTGCAATAATTTGTGTGGCTGTAATTATGTCAAGGGGAGTTTTTTCCACTTTCTGTGCAGAATGAAGTTCAGTATTTCTCAAATCGCCTATTTTACGTGAGATTTTTATTAGCCAGATAATCTGGCAGGCAAGTTTATCAAAGATACAGAAGACAGCTTTGGGACTCATCAGCGTTGCAAAGACCAATTGTTACTGCAAAGGTGTAAATAAAATACTTTATGGACTTTTTGGAGGTAGTGTGATACAAGTTTGGGCTCTATATTTCATTGTCAATTCAAGGAAATATTCTGCTTGTTAAAGAAAAGGTGGTTTTTAGAAATTGCTATTTCTTTTCCAAAATAAAGGGACCTTTCTAAGGTAAGAAGTAGAAAAATGGATGTGTCTCTGAGGGAAAAATAATTAATTAAATGAACAGGGGATAAATATTCAACTGTGTACCCATTTATTTTTTTTTTTACTATATTATAGTTTAGATTTTGACATATAAAATTATTTAATGTTATAATTAATCCAATAGATCTGAATAATTCAGCATAAAATTTTGCATTTACATTGAACTTTTATTGTGTTCAGTACAGTTTTTGTAATAAACTATTTTTAATATAGCTATACAACTTACAGTTGGGTAGATAATGGAGTTATCGTTTAGCATTTCATATTATTCTTTATACCTCAGTAATCAATTTCATTATTAGTAGAAATATTTTCCAAATTAATGAGATTTTTAAAAATGCATCTTGCATAGTGCAGCAGTGAGTTAATAATTTTTCTTTAAAGATTCTTACAGTATATGTCATTATTGCCTTCTGTGAAAGTTTAGATGAGGTTACCAACTGGCAAACGGGGTAGACACATGTATGCATAAGGTGTTTTGCTTAGATTGATGGGATTACCATCCAGTCTGATGTCTTCAAGAGCCCTGCGTACGTAAGTAAAATCCTTCATTTTGCAGAAGGTGTCTTCATGCATCTCTTGAATGTTGTTGTTCTAAGAAAAACAAACAAACAAACAAAAAACCAAAAAAAGAATAAAAACCAACAAAACAAAACTATCAGAATAGTTGCCTGAAAGTAATTTTTTTACTTTTTGAAGAACAATTTATGGATGCACTTTCAGTGCCTAGAGAGATACTTGTTTGAATCCAAGGGACCAGATTGTGACTGCAAGTCAGTGACAGAGAAATCTTCCAAGCAGGGGGGAAGCTTCTTGGTCAGTGCGAAGCTTCAAAACTAAATAACTAAAACCATGTAGCAGAGACAGGTTTTGCTGGACGAGCCCAGTAGGAGCACAGAACATTTTCATTTCTGGGATCCTACTGAAGAGCCTTATTAACACAAACTGGAACCAGCGTAGGTCAGTCCAAAAGTCATAGAACCATAATTATCATCCTGATAGACTGATACACATCAACCTGTAAAGGCACAAATCTGCAATTTCATCTGTGACAAATGTCTTTCCCTCTGGCACTCTCACATTAGCTTAACCCACATCTGTATAAATACAGGGAAAATAGTAGGCTTTATTCCTTTGATTTAAATTCCCCTTATATACCTTAACTTCACTGAGCTTTTGTTCTTGAAGTGAACTATTTTCAACACTGAATTGATAGAGTACAATATTGTCTGGAAATTGAGACTAAAAAGGTCACGTCCTAAAATGAGAACTGTCTGAAAATTCTTCCGTTCTCCATTCCTTTGCTAGTCAGAAATTGGTGTGGGAAAAGTCCAGCATGTTAGCTTTGGTCTGTAGCACATAGCACTGAATTTACAGGTGAAAAAAACCAGCCAGCTAGCAGGGAGAGTATTTCTATAGATTTATTTATTGAAAGACAGAGGTCAAATTGTACATAGTACATCAGATCATATATTCAAAGATTTTCTGCTGTATTATGTAATAAATAAAAACATTTTCTGGTAATCATAACTGGGCATTGGTATAAGAGCGGACAAAGGGAAAGAAGCAGAGACAGAAAAGATTAAAAAAAAGAATTCAGAAGCAAAGGTTTAGGTGAAAGCAAATACAAAATAAGAAGGTTTACAGAAAGATGATGGGTGGAATGTTCCAACATAGTCAAATGGAAAAGTCTGGCTGAAAAAATTCTAGCAATTGGGAATGTCCTTTATTAAAAGAATGAAATGTGGTAGGTATAGATGCAACCATTATGTAAAGAAATTTTCTTTGGGTATCTAAAAGTATTCCTGTTGGAAGATTCGTATGAGCAGTGTTAGTGATTTCTATCTTTGAAGGCTCTTAGACTAATGTTGCTCTTGACAGCTGTGAGCCTAACTTTAATCTGTACTAACAATAAATTTAGAGGTTTATGTTTGAAAAATACTGTATTACAAATGATAATACCTGAGCTAAATTTTAGTTCTTTCAAATACTGCATTTGCTAGTTAATTGTATGTTTCCAATAGTTTGTTTAGTCAAGTAAGTACACTTTTTTGATAAACAGAAGACAAAAAACAAGAGAATAGTGACCCTTTACAGTTTTACTTACTATTTGACATGACATTACTTTTGCAGCCTACCTGAAGATGAAGAGCTTGAAGACTTTCAGGAAGTGGCAATGGAATGTGATCCAAATTATTGTCAGTAATGTAAAGATGCTGCAGTTCATGCAGATCCTAGAGGATGAAGGGAAAAGGCAGGGAAAAATTACAGACATTTTTTTAAATCTGTAGAAAGTGCGTTTGAAATCTGTAACTTCAATGAGCACTGCTGGCTGCTAACAGCAGCATGTTTGTTTCAGCATGATATGGTTGAAAAGGCTGAAATTCAAGAAAGTGATGACCTTTCCTTTGCACAAGCTGAGAGATGTTGGTGTTAAAAGATCAGGTGTTTAGATTAAAATGAAGGAAAAAAAATATTTGAAACGTCTAGAGACTTAACACTGAGAGGTGTAATTTCTATGTTGTTGTTCTAAAATGAAAATACTGTATCTCTCTGTCATGCAGAAAAGCTTCCTATTCTGTTTTCCTGCTGTTGTGACAGGCTTACTCTATTTGGCAGATGTGTATTGGCGTTGAAGCAAAATATAACTGCAAAATAAGTGCCTGAGCTAAAAATAAATGTATCTTTCTGTTTGAAAAGGTAAATAATTTTCTCCCTTGACTTAGTGGAAGAAGGAGCTTTATCTGGTAATTATAACAGTAAGATATAAACTTGGCTAGGTCAATAAGGCTCAGTAGAATACTCTCATTTTGCCTCCTTTTTACACACACAAGTTACACGCAAGTACCTAACTACTTCTTTGACTGCAGTGTCCTAGTTTAATTTCTACCAACAGAACTCTTGAGATATCAGGATGAAGGTTCTTAAGAAATATGGAAGATAAAGTCTGAGACTGCATGGCTAAAATCAAGAGAGTGCAGAAGAAAAGGGTGCTAGGCCAGAGTCTCAATTTGGGAGACTGATTTTTGCCCATCATTCCTATTCCAAATACCTGCCTCATGTTGGGCTAGGAGAAAATACCTGCTTCTGTAACTGCTCTTGGTTGCTTCATTAAGGACTTGTCTTCTAAGTGAGGAATTCAGAAATGACTGGTTACAGGCTACCTTCTTATATTAATTGAACAGGGCACAAGAGCCAGGTCTAACACATCAAGCTAGCCTATATTCTATAATGAGTTCTGATTTCACATGCAATTAGGAGCTTCCCCCCACCAAAATTTTTGAGGAAGGATGATCACTCAGAGGTTCCAATTACCTTGCTTTTCAGAGTGTAAAGAAAGTATATAGATTTAGTGAATACTCTAGCAAGTTCCCATGCAGATACATGTCAGAGTAAGTTTAAAGCAGCATTCATAGCTTTGACGTTTCCTCTTGTCTATTTGTAAGGGAACATCAAGCAGCTTTCTGGAGTCTTGTTAGTCATGGGAGTAGTTGGTTCATAGATACAAACATAGTGTGCCATTGCATGTTGTGTAGATTTTTGTAAAGAAGAATAAAAGGTTTTCCTGTGTCCTGCTGATCGTGCTCATATATGTTGCTCCATCTTTAAAGATTACCCAGCAGCCAGCACAGTCATGGTGCCTATAATCTTAACTACTTTAGAATTTTTACAACTGTAGAGGGACGCTTAGAGTGCTCTTCTGACAACATCCTTTAGAGAGAGGAAGAAAAGATTTTCCTATCAAACCCAGACTTACTTTAAATGCCTCATTGCGTATTCCTTTGCGACCAAGCCTATTCTTACTGACATCGATGAATGTTAAGCTAGATGGTAACTCAGGGAGTTGCCTTATCCTGTTGTCACGGAGCACCAGCTCCTCAAGTTGGGGCAATCTCCGGAAGGCATCTTCATGGATCTCTGATATAAAGTTTGCAGTCAAATCAATCCTTTTTAAATTGTCTGGCAGGAAAATAAGATACAACAAGCCTGTAAGAATGTATTTTCTGGAAGTTTTTTAAAAAGAAAAAGGCAAATAGGTTATTTAAGTTACAGGTTAAGTGTCTTGAATGAGATCCATTCCTGACCCACTGTGTGACAGCTCTCTCTCTGAATATAACACAATAATCCATATTTATAAGTCTTCCTGAGGAAGGGGGCCAATATCTCCTTTTCATCCTGTTTAGAATTGCCTGTGCTGTTCTTCATATATCATTCAATGAAAGATTTTATAATTAGTAGTTTTAAAATTTTGATGTGTTCTGGGAATCTTTTAAATTGTTATATTTTGGAAAAATAACATTTAAAGGGACATAAGCATGTTCTTTAACACCTTGTTCCACATTTCTTTATTTTCAACATTTTCCTATATGTAGGAAACTTGATCTATTGACTTTCTTCTAAAATACACTCAAACACTTTTTCCAGTCAAAAACAAAGAAAATGAAACTAATTTTTAGCTAAAGAGAACAATGTCTAAATATAAGTGCATTAATACGCATTGATTTTAAATGCATTAGTCTGTGGCTTACATCTATTTTTCACCCAGAGTGTTTTTCATGGTTATTTTACTTTATTATTTTATTCTTATTCCAACAGGGTATTTTGTCCTAAATTAATTTTATCTCTTAGTATTTACTCCCCTTGGGTTTTTTATATACCAATTTTGTTCTTTCCCAATATTCATCTTGGTTTGAGCAAGCCAAACCCCTATAGTTTTCTTTCATAGAAGGATATTTACATTCCTCTGAATTACTGTAGTAGCCCTTTTTGGCACTTGTTCCACACTTCTCATCATTAAATCAATAAGCATTAGTTAAAGTTAGGTCTAAAATGAAAAAACAAAGAGTGCGGCTTAATATTCAAGCTGTTGAATGTATAGCAGTCACTATCCCTAAACAGGGTAGGCTTAACACTTCCTGAAAATCAGGTATCTTTGAGAATCTCAAGTAGGAAATGTGAAAATACAAGCTCCATAAATCACTAATTTTTGCCAGTTTTAGGCCACAGATGGTTTTGGATCAGCAGTTTTAATTTACTAAAGATTTACCTAGATAATTCTGAAGTAAACCAATGATCACACACATTAAAAGTAAAATTTAAAGGTAGAATTCCTTTCACATATTTACTTCACAAGATATTAGAAAGTACATCTACGCAAGAACTTGTCTTGTTTAGGAAAACAGTACTTTCTATTATGCTACAAATGTTCCATGAGGTTTGGGTTTTTTCCAACCTTTCTAAAGCTGACTAAAAGTAACACCAAAAAGATAGATGGAAGTTGTTACTCCTAATAATTCAAAAATTTGACAGAGAATCTGCGTTTTACCTTTATGTTCAAAAGTACCAAACCACTTTTCCATATGTGCATTTATGTGTATGATCCCACTGTCAATAAACATTACATAAAATGAATCTCTATGTCTTAGATTAGTACGAGTCAGAAATAGTAGAAATTAAAGCTAATTGCAACTATACTACTATCCATACTTAAGTTAGCAAAGTCATTTCTGTTGATCTTCCTGATTCTGTTGTAACGTGAATAGAAATATGTGGTTTTCTTTGGCAACGGTGGAATAGCATCAAGCTCGTGATCATCACAGTAGACTGTGGTCCCTAGGCATGTACACAAAAGGCAAGTGGGAAGACCTATAAACAAATTTAAAAGAAAACAGTTTGTTACAAAAAAACTGTACAAAAATGATAAACAAATTGCTACAACGAAATGCTCACCTAAGCAGATAATGGTAAGATTTTGTCAATAATAAAGTTCACTCACATTCTTTTTTGATCACCACACCATAAAAAAAAAAAGTGATTAAATTCTGCTTCAAACTATTTTTTTTTCTGCCTATGCCTACTAGGCCATTTAACTTGCTCTGTTACAGTGTTTCTTAGACTATAACATTACATTATTAGGTGACAGCAGCCAGCCAGAGATCAAGTTCCTCCTAAGCTGACAGGTGTGCACTTCCACCTAGATGAAGAAATAACAGCTGATGACTGAAACTTGTTAGGGTTTCCCAGGTTTGGTTATGTAAATACTACTTCTGAATAATTTGTAAGGAAATTAGTACTTTCCTACAGAGCTATTGAGAAGAAACTCTATTTCCTCTGCACGTTGTTTAATTACATTTTCCGATTCAGTGTTGTGAAAAATTTCACTATCAGTCCGAGTGAAGGTAACTCAGAAACCGTGTTAATAAAACATTTAGTTAGGTTCATGAAAGTGGAAAATGAAACCATTTCATTTCAGACATAAAACTGCATGAATACAGTGATTCAGAACATCATTTTGATGGCACTGTTCAAATTTGGTGAGAATTGTGACATTGACTGGTTTGTCAGAATGTCATTTTCAGTATGAAAAGTTGTTAGTTGCTATGTGTGTTGAATTTTTGATATATATTTTCTTTAATTATAGGTATAAATCAGCATATCTCTTTCTCAGTTTTTAATCCCATAGAAGTAGATTTCTGTTTCATGTTTTCCTCCTCCTTGTAGCGGATGACTTTTTTTTTGTTCTGGTTACTTCATAGAATAGTAGCATAATTAGTGAGTATGAAAATTTTTTTCTTGCAGATGAGTTTTTTCTCCAGATTGCTTTTGGCTACATGGAAGATTTTCCTTCTTAATCTGCGTCAGTTACCAACAGGCAGCAGTAACTATCTAAAGGGCAAGCTATAATATAGTGTGTCTTTTCAGGCAAGATTAAAGAATCGGTGATCAGAGTAATCTTCTGTTTGAGAATCTCTACTTGGGCATCCAGGAGTAAAGTTTCTGTAGAGATAAGAATATTTTTATACTTTCCCTAACTTCTTCCGCAGGACAGTTTAAATTAGCTTCAGGGAGCAAGCATGACACATGGAAAAAAGAAATTGTCACACCTTGAACCATTCCAGTAAGTCTAAGCCTAAATGAATGTAAAGTATTGCAATATAGTCAGGAAGAGTGTTTCCCTTTCTGTCCTATTTTTGATCTTGGAGGAGTGGTATTTGACACCTATGGCTGGTGTAGACTGAAAAAGGACAGAGGTATGGAAAGGATTCAAAATGATCATTTTTCTTCAACAAGAAAAATTAATTTGGCTTGATGTTCCTGAGCATTGTAGTCTTCTATCCAGTACCAAGCCAAGAACAACAGCAACATCTTACAGGAAAATATTTTGCTGAAAAAAAAATAAAGACACACAAAAAATCTGATTTGATATGTAACAGCCTTGAGCCTCCCCTGCGTATCTTTAGTTAATGCACTAGTTGATTTGCATGCAGTGCTCAAAAATGTTG
>VZZY01018916.1:33915-46850 GCA_013400335.1 Eurystomus gularis | reverse complement strand
ACCTCTCTCAATCTGCTGGCCATGCTTCTCCTAATGCAGCCAAGGATGCAATTGGCCTTCTGAGCGGCAAGTGCACATTGTTAGCTCATGTCCAGCTTTTCATCCACCAGTACCCCCAAGACCTTTTCTGCAGGGCTGCTCTCAATCCCATCATCCCCCAACCTGCATTGATAGTGAGGATTGTCCCAAGCCAGGTGTAGGAGTTTGCACTTGGTCTTGTTGAGCCTCATGGGGTTCACATGGGCCTACTTCTCAAGCTTCTCTAGGACCCTCTGGATGGCATTCTGTCCCTATCATAAAGGGTTCCAAGCTGAACGAGTAACCGTGAATGTTTATTTCCATTACAAGCTTGTGCCCTTGTGTTTTGATGAATAATTGGGCACAAGCTCATCTTCAGCATCATTAATAGTTATAATGAAACACTCTCCCCTCCTACAGTGGAATCCATCCAATGCCCAAATTTGTATGATCTTCTGTTGGACCCAGGCTGTCTTTCACACATATTACCCAATATGAATGCAATGCAAAGGAGCTGAAGGGAGATTATTTCTAGTATGTGTATGTTAATATACAATATGGTAATGCAGACAAAGCTCTTCTTAGTTTGGATGTAACTTGCCATGGAGATAATGTGAATACATCTACAAAGTGATGTTATAATAAGATCTTATTTAGTGAGTACTTACATGAGTGAATAAAATTTGTGTGCATAAGAATATGTAAATAGCACTTGCTTTTTATGATGAAAGTTTCAGTATACTTAATTGGTATACCATAGCTGTTATAGAAAACTGCTGAATATAAATGAATAGATGTTTGACAGATGTTCCATCAGAGACCTCACTGTATTTCTGTACGGATTGCTTATCAGCCCAGCTAAATCACTGATCAGAAATTCACAGAGGACAGGATTGCTATTGTGGCTTTCCCCAAATATGATTAGCAATGCCATCTTACTTGCTTATTACAGTTTTTACAGCAGCTCTGGCAAGTTGTTTGAACCAATGTCATCTTCCTATTTATTTGAAGCTTGTTCTACTGTCCTTGGTTTCTGGATGATGATAAAAGCTACTTACTTTGCTAGAATAAATTTCTTCTGTATGTGATGTGTCCATATCAACAGTATAAATATGGTCCCTGTAAACAAAGGCAAATGAAGGTAAAGTCAAATGGAGTAGTCAGACAGTTCATTTTCTATGAAGAGAGCTATCTGTCACAAGATAATCCATAATCCATTCAAAAAAAAGATCACAGGTCTTACCGGGGAACATTACTGGCAGTATTGCCTGCTTCTCCCAGAGCAGCACTTTCATATATAAACTGTTTTCCTTCTCATTAAGAAAAAAGAAAAATGCTACAAAACCTCAAAGTAGATTTGCTTTCTCAAAAGAAATTATTTGAACAATTGAGTTTTTCAAAAGGAGATAAGACTCATAATTTCAGCACTATAGGTGCTACAGCAGATGCTACGATCTAGCATGCAGGTGTTTTTGTGTATCCTGAAATCAGTAGAAATAGCTCTTGGGCAGTCTTTGCTAGATTCCTTGGCTAGCAGTCACTGTGCCACATTTAGCCATCCGCAGTTAAAAAGAGGTTAGTGCTTCTTTCTTTTTCTTTCTTTCTTTTTTTTTTTTTTAAATTAAGTGTTTTAACCACAGCTGTGATAATTTGATTGACAATATGGAAGGCAAAAGGCTGACAGTCACAAAACTGATCTCAGAAATCATTCCTCTCTTCACACACTGGTGGCCAAACTAAACTGTAAAATACTTTTCTGAAAAAGGTTTACATTTTTTGTTTATATTTACTTTCCTGTTCTCCTGAGAACCTATCCCTTTCTACAGTTAGCTGCCAATCTGTTCTTGGGAAGAGAGACAGATTCAGATACTCAGGTAAAAATATATTTTTAAACATTCTCCTCTGTGTAAGCTGAAAATAAGGACATCTCTGTATGGAACCTAAAATTTGAAAAAAAACAACCAACCCACAATGCTGTAGTACCTGCCACATCAAATTGGTACTAAGCATCTCAGTTTTCCTCGAAATGACTTTTTTTTTTTTTTTCAAAATGCAGGAAGCTGTGCAGCTGGAGGATGATCCATAGCACTGGAGGGGTCTGCTGAAAGTAGGATACAGACTGTTTCCATTTCAGAAATCCCTGCTCTCAAGGTTAGCTTCATTTTGCTGGGTTTTTGGGAAATAGTACTAGTCTCTTAAATGAAGCAAACACAAAATTCTTCTGTAAGAGGAATAAGTAACACCTCTCACATGGAGAAAAGAGGCAGCATTGTTGCACGGAACTGGCTTTTAAAAATCTAATGTCTGCTACAGTGCTCGAGGCTGCTGGCTTAGTAAGATGCCAAACTGAGGAGTTGTGAGTTTTCTTCTCCTCCAGACTCTGTAAAACCAGAGCTGTCATTTACTTCTAAATGGTTTAATGCTTCAGTTTATCATTTGCCTGAGTTTATTGGCAGAGCACTGGCCAGGGTTGGTGCTGGACTAAAATCAACCTATTAGCATGGTATCACCTTCACAGATTACTGCATAGTTCCCTTTTTATGTACATCACTCTTTGTTGCTGTCACTCCTACTATATAAAAATGGGAACAAAATCTCTTGAATTGCAAATTAGGTGTGTCTGGAGCTGTAAACAACTTCTTCCAGCACAGCTCTTGATTTTAATAATCAGTCTTGCTTTCCAGTGGTTATGACTTTTTCTTCTCAAACAAAACAATTAGAAAATACAGTGGTGGTACTCAGAATGAGTCTTGAGTTATTTAGTTCCACTTTCAATAAAACGGCTGTCAGAGGACTTACTTTCTGGTTTAAGAAACACTTCAAAGAAAACTCAGATGCTAGGTTACAGGATCACCTGAAAGACGGTTAGTATCAGGCAAATGACATACCATTTTCTCATGCCATTCATGAAACAGTAGTTGCTGACAATGTCAGCAGAGAGCGAAAGAGCTGTCAGATTCTTGGGAGGGCTCTCTAACCACAGACAATGTGGGATTGTCCTTGCCCTCCTTTTCCCACTGCTGCCCAACTGCTACTATCTACTAACTGTGGTATGTGTACAGCTCACTGCTAATTAAGTTATTCTAACACAAATTGACTTAATCCTAGAGCTTCCGCTTTTCCCACCTCCAGTCAGCAGAACTGAGTTTTGTTGCCATGGCATAATCTTGTGGAGGAAGAGAATTTAAATAATGCCACCGGCTGTGCATGACCCTTGGCCACTCAGTACATCATCTGGAAATGCGTAACTGCAAATGGGGAGGGACCCATCCATACACTTCCTGGGCTCAGTAAGCTGTTTTGTACATACATGTGAGGGGTGGCAGATAATGTGAACAAAAGCTGCCACCACAAAAGACAACGGGAGGAGGAGACATGGCAAACTTAGAAAAGGGTGTGTGTGCATGGATGTGGGCAAATGTGAGAGAGACAGTGAGAGGGTATCCTTCCCATGAGAAAAAAAAGTAGACCTGGTCCTTTGCAGACTGCAAGCCAGATATTCAGACAGCAGAGCTTCAGGAGCTTTGGCTAAGTCATTTTAATTTATTTTGCCTGGATATCTCTGCCTGATAACATGAAATAAAGCCTTTCTGACACAAAATTTTGTTTAATAATAGCTAATAAAGGAGTCATGTATGCAGTATGAAAAAAATAAACAACTGACGGACAGAAATTTTGTTCTGTGCTAGTTGCTCAGTAATAAAGCTTTAGTGGTTCTCAGATCTGAGTTAGTCCTCTCCTGAGCACAGAAACCGTCTGCAAAGTAAACACTGGATTTTCTAAGACAAGCAAACAAACAAAATTATCCAACCCAAACCCAACAACCCCAGAATAAAAACTCTCCATGTTCAATCCTTTGTTTTGATTGCTTTTCAGATAATTGGGTACAAACATAAACTTAGCATTACTGTATTTCAATGTTTAAAAAAAAGCAGCATGCACTGATATGATAGCTAAGGGATGTATGCTGGCTGTAGTTTTCAGTGAGTCTTCTTACAGAACTCTGAGAAACACCTTTGATTGTGAACACCTTTGCTTCAGTCTCTAGATTTACTACTACCTCTAAAGGAGATGTGGTATTGCAGTTATAAACTTTCATTCACACTAGTTATCAAAGGATGACTCATTTTCTGAAGTTTATTACTTAAAGATAAAAACAGCATTTGAATTAACTTGCCGCACACAGGGATTTTATTCAGTAACATGTGTGTGGGGGGAGAAAGAATATATCAGAGTTTTAGAGGTACCAAAGGAAAAAAAGTGTAAGATTTTTCGAGCTTGTAGAAAACAGACCAAGTCTTTATTCTTTTTTGTAGGTCACAAAGACCCTAGGAGTATATAAGCATTCTTATTGTAGTAAACTGTTTTATACAAATATACAGCAACACCATGTGTCAGAATGCATATTCACATACCAATACACATACTATCCCCAAATATTAGTACTCTTTACATAACTTGTGCACACAGTGGTTTCATAGCCCAAAACGTTTTGCTGGGTTTTCCTGCTGTAATGCCAGTTGCTTGGGCACTGCGACAGTTTAATTACGTCAATCTCAGTCTGGGAACAAACTATGAATACAGCAGAGCAAAATCCACACAGAGGATTTACCACCTTCTCACTGCAAATGATTTCCTATTTTAAAGGAAAATAAAGAAGGAAAGCAAAGGGAATTCAGCCATGAAAAGGAGGAAATCCTGCCACCACCTTTCAAACCCCTTCAACTCACTCCCCCACCCTGCTCATTATCACACTAAATGCAGCAAAAATACTAATCCCTGAGCTCAGGCAAAGTGCAGGGAGGCCTCTCTGTGGGGCCACCTACTCTTTGTGCCCTACAACCAACACCACCGCAGCTCCTGTGGAAGGATGCATGCTCTTTGCCCAGACTTGACACAAGGGCTTGGCACAAGTGAGAACTCAGACCTCTGCCACCCAGACCCTGAAGAAACCGGCATATGCAAGAAGCTCAAAGAAGCCATGCTTAGGTGGTACAGCTGCAACACCTGGCTAGGGGAACAGGTAGAACTGTGGTCTTCTAGCACCCAGGGACATGACTATATAAAAACAGCACTCAGTGATTCTGCTGGTGTAACACAACTAATTACCCGGTGCCAAGTGGAGGTCAACAGGCAAATCTCCACCACAGGACATATCCAACCACCCAGAAGATGGAGGGTGTCTGTTTGAAAAGAAAGCTAGGCAGCTCCTGGAGGCTGCTGAGGGCTTTGAGGACAAGGCTGGTGGTGAGAGGCTGCCTGTTTAGCAGCTGTTCCCACTCACCTCCTGGCCATGCCACCCCCTTCTCCCATCTGTGGGAACAGCCTCATTTTCTGTGGCATACACAGAAGGGATGTGCGTTTCTCTGATGGAGGAGAAGGACCAAAAAACAGGAAGGAAATAAACTGCTACTGGAGGGGCAGCTTGTGGGGAGGTCCCAAACAGGATCTGGACTACCCACCCTTGCTAACCTGGTACCTTCTTGCATTCATCCTGCATCCATCAAGTAATTCCCCCTCTGAGATCATCAATCTCCTCTGGTAACGATAGGCACGGAGAGGAAGTGTTAATGTCTCATCTATGCCAGGTTGGCAGCTGTATAAATCAGCGTAGCTCACTGAAGCTGATGGTGCCATGCCAAGATACACAAACTGAATGGGTGGCTCTATACCCAGTTTTTATAAAAGGGCATGTACTTATATCTGCACAGTATAGCTCTCCAGAAAAATACAAACACTAAATTCAATTAAACTTGCTGAGTGCATCAAAAGAAAAGCAGCAAATGTTTGTCTCTTTTTTTGTCTTAAGGTATTAAAAACATGCCTAAACCAGCAACGTTATAGCTTAATAACTCTTATCTGAATATGCATTTGTGCACCAACAGAACAATCCTCTAGAATATGTCATTAATGGTGTGCACAAACAAAATTACAGGATGAGGATGGACTCTCTCCTTCATGAGGCTGAGCAATTTCTCTGGAAGCTTCCCGTTTGCTGGACAAAGGGAAGCAGAAGTGCATAGTCCTGAAAGGACTGGCTCAGCACCTTGTAACACTGAACCTTTGTTTACTGACTAACAAGTTTCCAATATGTCTTACTAACAGGCTGCAGAGCTCTCCTGGAGTGTGAGAAAATCCTAAAATTAACATGTCTGGCAGAGAAGAACTTAGAATATCCCTTGTCTTCTCCCTCCTCCTCTGAAAGCAACAAGTGATGAGCAGTGAAGCATGGGACTACTGACCTAGCAGCAACGTAGAGGGTCCTGTTCATGACCATGACCAACTGGATGTCCAGCCGGTGCCTCTGCGTGGTGTTCCGCCCTGGTTTGTGACCCACAAACACTGGATATTGTCTTGTATCTGCAGGAAGGAAAAAAAAAACCAGGGTCAAAATAGAATCAGTAACTGAAACAGTGGTAACATGAAGCACAATGGGGCCCAGCTATGGCCAAAAACTAGTTTTTCTGCCCTGATAGCACAGCCTGGGGTTGGAAGGCAAGAACACTGAGGGCTGGAGAGTTCTTCAAGGTTACAGTCTTTGTAGCTGCCAAGGAGAAAGTAATCACCTTTGTAGAAGACAAAAATTTTAAGTTTTTTATAGTGTAAAGCTCTTCTGGAGCTCTTGGCACAAAGGTACATGGCACTTTCTCACAGTTTTTCTCTCACTGCTTGCAGAGTTTAAATGCTTGCTCTTGGTTGCCAAAGTGTGTCTAGCAGGACAAAGTTTCACAGTGGCCCATCAATCACCACAATGACTGGACTAGTAGTGGTTAAAGCAAAAGACTTGGACCTTCTTGGTTCAGACTGCCAGCTCCCTGATTTTCCTAAAGGACTGGACTGACATTGTACAACAGCTGTGGGGATTTCTGAGAAATGGTGGGAAACTACCACTTGAATTTTATAAAATGACAGTCACTGCATATTATTTTGGCAACTAAACTGGTACTCCAGTTCTTCTGGCAACTTGAGAACAATACTAATTGGAAGCCCTCTACTGAGCTTATGCCATCAACAAGTCAGCTTACCCCCCTGCTCTACCGGTTAGCAAAACCCATTTATTCAGTCTATTCCCACAATTTCTTTTGGTGAGACCTCAGCATACATAGGGTGTGCTGCAGCTCCCCAGATGATCTGTCTGTACAACCTGTAACACTTCTAACCAATGGCCACATTGCTGTTAGACTTCATATGTATACATGATCATGACATCTAGATGCACAAACTAAGGAGCTAGTTAACAAAAGAAGAGTTAGAAGATAGGAGGAGGATAAACCTCTGATGAACACCATTATCAGTGCAGAACTGCTGCATCATCAATACAGAGCTGACTAGGATCTAGCTGTGCCTTTTTTCCACCAATATGCTTTCACAGAAACCTGGAGCTGTTTGAGGGAGCCTATTTCTTCAGAAACTCTGCTACTGCTCTAGTGTTTTCAGCTATTGTCCTTTAAAAGTACTTTCCTTGTTCAACTTGGTCAAAGTATTGATTCACAGCATGGCTTCAGCAAAGCACCTGAAAGCCCCATGTGTCAGAAAGCCTGGTGATGAAACTGGATAGAAACAGGAACTTCCCAGCAAACCAGATGCTGAGAACTCTTGGAGAAACAAATTATGAAAGCCCAGGCAGGATTAATCCTTCTGACCAAGTCCTTCAGGCACAATGCCAAGTTTAACTGCACTCTCTGTGCAGTGCTGTGTCCTCTGTAACTTATGGATCTAGCAGAGGCTGGAGGCCTGTACATTCATGTGCAATTCAGCATGCCATGCTTCCGAGGAAAAAGTTATCCCAAGTTCTATTTCTCCAAAATGATCAAGACTAGCTATTTCTGCGTTAGCAAGGACGATTAGCATCATCCTCCTGCAGGGTGAAAACAGGAGGATGAAAATGTTGGTTCTAAAGACCCAGTGGTCACACTAGACATGTTACAGTAGGGTTTGCTTCAGGGCAGTTCTGCCCTGTTCTTGTATCCCAGATGCCAATTAGCATTTGGAGCACATCAATTGTACCCCTGGAGCCTGCCTTTCAGCCTGACGTTACCTAAGACAGACAAGTTTACAGGTGCCAAGGCCTCTCCAAAGCACAGTAAGCAAGGACAATCAAGAAATTTACTTTAAAATGAAAATCCTGACCCAAAGTATGCTTAAACACAAGCCTACTCACTGCTGACTTGCTACTGCTTGTTATACTTTTACAGACTCAGGCACTAAAGACTCCCTTTTAAATATCTGAACCTTTGGGACTTTGGAAGACTTTTCTCTACAGTAACAATAACTGAGCTGAGGTATTAATGTGAAAGAATCAGTTATGCTAAGCCTGATTTGCATGGTGAAATGCACAGAAAACTTTCCACCTGTTCAGACAGCAAATTTCAATACTGATTCGCAGCTGTCTGTGTTACCCTAGATTTTGGAGAGTTTGCCAATTACTGCTGGTAAGAAAGAGATTGTTACAAAAGGTTCTTTGTCTTGATTTGGGTTTTAGCTACATTTCCAGATTAGCAAAAAATGCCTAATACTACCATCAGAATCCATCAGAGCTTAAAGATATAAGTCCAATTATTTGTATTAGATCAAAAACTTACGTTTTCAGAGCTCGGTTACTTTTGCATGCTATTCTGGATACCTTGATCAGATCAGAATAATCTCTGATACATCGAGATTATTCAGTGTACTCTGAATAATACACTTGTTATTCATAACTACATTTGCACAAGTCAGGTGAGGGACCCTGATTATGGGGCAGGGTGTGAAGAAGACTTCCTTTGATGCTGGATAGAGCATTTGGTGTGGATAGAGTATTTGGTGTGCTTAAGCTACTGAATTGTCTGAGAAAGAGAAAGGCTATAGCTTTGGAAGACCAAGCAATTTACCACCCACCAGTCATAAGTCAATGCAGAACAGTCATGTTCCTATTTTGGTATCTGAGAATGTAAATT
The DNA here is from genome assembly GCA_013400335.1 of Eurystomus gularis. Taxonomy (NCBI): domain Eukaryota; kingdom Metazoa; phylum Chordata; class Aves; order Coraciiformes; family Coraciidae; genus Eurystomus; species Eurystomus gularis. The sequence goes on along the minus strand of VZZY01018916.1, from coordinate 37,896 downwards.
GGCTAATCTGGGAAACATCAAGAAAAAACAACTTTATGCATTGCATCTGAAACAAAATACTGTTGATTTGAAGTCCCCTGATCCGTGTTAAGCAAATGAAGTCCTCTGGCTTCTTATACTTACAGTTGCCATGCGAAATACTGATCGGCTCAGAATCTTCTGGGAAACCAGCCCCAGCAAAGTGTAGCAGTGTGAAATATAGCAGCAAGGCTTCTGACCTCATAGTAGTTCAGCTGGGAGGCTTCACTTCTTCACTTCACCCTGTGGAAGGCAAACAATGGAGTAAGTGCCTTCGTCAATTCAATTTTAACCACTGCACGCAGAAAGTTAAAAAGAGTAAATGGAAAGTAGAGGGAGCTTTTTTTCTCCTCAAGTCTTTTACCTGAGGAGGTATGTCATGTTTCTAAGCAGAAACTGCCCTATCTGGACAGTTTCCCTTTAGCACTGCCACATCTTGCTTGAGAACAGACTTAAATGTCCTTGAGTTATGAAGAATTTTCTGCCACTGCTGCTTAGACGCAATAAAGAAACTTCATCTCCTGCACTGACTGACAGGTGACAGGAGTTTTCCAGGAAATATTTTGTTTTCCCCTTCTTTGGTTTACATAACTGGATGATGACACAATGACATACACCATAAATAAAAAGAACCAGGCTACATTATTCTAGTTAAAAAGAGATTAAGGGTTATACTACGGGACTGATTCATACACTGCAGAGTTGTGAATCAAGTGAAGAAACACTGAGAGAACTTGATGGACCATGCAGAACATGTCATTGGGCTTTACCATAAAAATATGTACCCATAAATTTAGGTGCCATAAAACCAATACTCCAACTTGTAATAAAATAAGGGAGAACAGAACAGTCTAAACCCAGCTTTTTTTCCCCTGTGTTCCACTGACACACTCACTCATTCACATTTCATGTACAAAAATATCCCTAAATTTTGAAGATAAAAGGAACCACAGGTGCATTGGGATACAGTGAAAGAAAACATCACATAATACAGTAAATAGCCCATAATTCCCAGGCAAATTTCACAGAGATGTTGATCTGCAGGGGAAATCAGTGTAAAAGTGGGATTTTCTTTTCATGCCTTCCAGAGTTTCAAACCTTTGATGCTGCCTGCCAAAGATTCCTTTTGAACAAACCAATTTTACAGTAGTCTGTCAGTCATTCAAGATTTACGGGCAGAAAGTCAAACTTCATAACCTACATAGTCTTTGGAACTTAATTTTGCAAACAAAGTGCTAACTTGCCCTTCTGCAACACCATTTAATATTAGATACCTATGCCTCCTTTCTCGATGCCAAAAAAAACATTAACATTTCTTGAGTGTTGCACTTTCATTTTTAATTTCACAGACACAGCTGATTCCTCATCTTTTACACAATTGAAAAATATCACAAAAATTAATTTTCCTAATCAGATATTTGCTTTCAAATAAAATTTCAGCCCCTATAACTGGATTGGAATAGGGACTCTGTTGCAGTCCATAACGACTAATGATTTATTGTACTCTGTGTTTGCCTTTCATTACTCAAACACACAAATTGGAAACTTAGCCGATTCTCTATTTCTACTAACAAAATAACTGAGAGACCAAGTTAGACCAAGACTAGGAAAAAAAAAAAAGTAAGGCAATGACTGACACCTATACTGAATAAAGCGTCAGATGGATGGCAAAGGGTAAAAATAGCAAGAATAAATGCAACACAATGCAGACACTGTCTGTCTGTTATACCTTATGTGAGAATGCATACTAGAAGACAGTACACACAAGCCCCAAGAGAAGCATTTCCATCCAGCACTGGTTAGGCCGACAGCTGTGTATGATTACTGATTCAGCTATGTCTGCCTGCAGACACTTTACCTGTTTCCTCCATTTGTCTCTTTAATAATCTCTCACATTTTCTCTTGACCGTTAGCTCTCTAGGGCAGGAACTGTTTCTTTCTATTTGTTTCCATGCCCAATGAAACATCATTTGGGGCCTTTAGGAATGCACAAAGTAGAAATAAGCAGCAGAAATAAATATAATACTTTGAGACACACTTTCCCTCAACAGGTTTGAATTAAGAGATACACATTAAAAGGGTTAATTCCCTTCTCTCTGCACAATTTTTTTGCAATGTTATTTTACTGCTTTAGAAATTTTGCCCCTGTAGGTTCATGGCAAAGTGACAAAACAAAGTGCCTTATCTTAGTACACAAATAGATAGAAATTCTTTCCTTCTTGCAATTGTTACAGTCCAATGCGTAAGTCTTTTCTGAACCGCACATGAGGAGCAGCAGTTTAACAGGAACAATTTATCAAGCAACCCAATTCTTCCACTTAAACTTTATTCATTCTCAGTATCAGTCTGCAGGATGACAATTCAAACCACCTGGCTCACAGTGAGACTCTGGAGCATAAGAATAGCTGCTTTCTGTTACTCCCTATAAGCACATCATCCACTAACACTGTGTGTAAGCTATGAGGAGAGCATTATGGTACTGGTGACATATTGCTGCCACTCTACTTTAGAGCTTAAAAACTTATCTTATGGGTGATTCTGCACCACCATTCACTAGTTCTCATTCAGACGTGTACACACTGTGTAAATATACATGGGAGACAGCTTCCAGCAAAATGAACAATGCCCAGCACATTTAGTTTGTAATTTTATTTACATGTTAGATCTTTTTAGATGGCTAGATTTTTTTTTACCTGAAAAGAATGAATTGACAAATTAATGGACATATTGCCTTCTAACAAAGGCTAGATTAGTAGGCTTTTAAGTATATTAAGTTCTCTGTTATTCTGAAGGGTGGCTTCTGGGAGAGGGAGAAAAGAGAAAAAAAAGCCTAATTATCTGCTGCTCTAGTGCTAACATAGCTGTTCAAATTCATACAAAGAAGATGCAAAATGTCTACTTTGATTTGTCAATGATTCCAGTGGACTACACATCTGTATCAATGCCTGTGCCAATGAAGTAACATTAACTAGGACTCAAACTGCATCCAATTTGCATCCAGAGGCAGCTTTTTAGTAGGAGGTAATTTTTTGAACATAACGTTACTTTTGGTGTTCTTACAATGGTGAAAAGAGCCATGCTGTTTCAGTGGAATTTCAGAAAAGTGCTGATTCAAGAAGGTCACACTTATTTTTAGCATAAATTTACTTTGCAGCAAATACTCAGCTCCGATTAGGCTCCTGGGAGTGATGCAAATATTCTCACTTGCAACTGCGCTAAAACTACCTTCTAATCAAAAGTGCTTGTGAACGCTGTGTCTGATGAAGTAGAAGTAGCTAGACAGTAATGTCGAGTGCTTACAGGCCCTCCACCCAACTAAAAGCTTTGCAAACATCAGTGGAGATCTTCAATTTGGCTTGCACTAAACCATACTGGTTGATAGTGAACTGGCTCAAAGAACTCCTGTTCTCCCTGTTCAAAACATGATTATTGCTTCTGTTGAAGGAATCTAGTGGCAATAAAAAGGGTGAGTTTTGGTAGTGTTCTTTTATTAGCAGATATCCTAATAAAATACAGCCCTGCAAATGTTTAAGAGAATGTTTTGTAATTTATGTCTAATGCAATGACTTGTAGCCATTGAGTTGGTAGAGCAGATCAAATTTCTTTCAAGCTTAAAAACCCTCTAACTGATCTGCTTCTTGCACGCCTAAAATCGATGCAAATACAACTTTATGCAACATACTTTGGTGCTCTGATTCTTCTTTCTGAAGCTGATGATTTCAAATACCTATGTAAGATGACTGGTTCTGGTTATTTTTGTGTCCTATTTTTGTCATATTAATACTGAGTATAAATAAACCATATGATCTCTTAACATATATGAAAGTCAAAGTTTTGCCTTCCTAGATGGAAGTTCTTCTGTTCAAACACTGCAGCCCAAAGGTGAACCACCTCTAAGTAGGATGTTTGGATAGTAAAGCCTATATATACATGTATATGTACATGTAAATCTCCTTCCCCTCT
>VZZY01018916.1:0-24532 GCA_013400335.1 Eurystomus gularis | reverse complement strand
GATGATGAAAGGATGACTAAACTTGGAACATACCTCTTAATGTGCATTTTAATAAAGCTGACTTGTGACATTATTTCTCTTAGCTGAATGCTGGTACGCTCTGAAAGAAGGTGTTATATGGAGAAGCTGGGATAGAGAGATGTGGTAGCTTTCTCACAGGGGGTGGACAATGAAGAAGATGGAGAGCAAGCTGCTTCCTTCTGGAGCTCACCAGGCATGAGTGAGCTCTTTTTTTTTTTTTTTTTTTTTTTTTTTGTCACCTTTTTTTTCCATCATGGAGACAGATCAACTGCCATACTCCTTCTTAGTCAATAGAGCTAGGCACCCTCCTTTCCCCTGATGTGGCAAAGATAACTCTTTCCCTCTGTCAGGAATGAAGCGTCTCACCCTGCTGCAAGTTCCCCAGGGGCAGGCAGGACACAGTCATCCAGAAGAATTTTGCCTGACTGGAAATGCAAATGAGGACAGAAATCTTTTCATCACAACTTCAGTCTCTTCTTTTGCTATGCATGCTCAGAAATATACAAGGTCAAACATACTAGGACAAAAATGCTAAGCCACACGTCCTCCATAGGGTCCTCTTGCCTAGATCTCCCTCACATAGGATTAATTGTACTGCATGAGGGAGTACTCAAACTTTATTAAAAAAATTTCATTTCCAATATACTTCTTTCAAGGAATTTCTAATGTAAATGTAGACAAAAGGCGTGCTCTCTTTTATGACAGTTCTGAAATAAAGCAGCTTTAATTAGCAAAACCAGATACAACTTCAGAGGTAACAGTTTTGAATGCAAAGATAGGAAACCTTTCATTTGAACTTAGCAGGAAGAAGTCTTCCATCTTTCCTCCTTATACCCCTTTCTCTTTGGCTCTGCAAATCTATACAGTAGATGAATTGATGATTTCCTACAATAGCAATTTGATTACTGATTGTTGCTTTGTCACAAACCAACCCCACACCATCTACAGTCAACTCATGTCCTGCATCAGCTGAACTAAGTAGTGCACTATGCAGTCCTGTCCGCTTTATCACTTCTATTGCTGTCTGGACCCAACTATAAACTACAAGATCGTAACCTACCTTCTGTCCGTCACTGCTGCAATAATAACGTTTGGGCTACAGCCCTTATGGCAAAATACTGCTTGGAATTAAAGTAGTGTTACCAACAGGGAAAAAGAAAAGAAAATGTATCTTCACTGGCAGAAGATACTACTGCACTGGAGCTCCATTTGGTTATTTATCCCTACGCTTGTATTTTACCCTGAGAATGCTAGGTGCTATGCAATTTCTAAGACAAAGAGGCCTGTCCTAAAAAGTTTACAATCAATGTAGACAGCACATACATATGTGGATGAAGGACTTTTTTTTAAAAAAATGTAAAGGTACAAGAAAAACCTTCAACCATCTTGATTCAAATGCACAAGTGTTCTTTGGCCTTCTTCTTTAAGTAAACATTTTAGTAACTAAACTGTAAAAATATTGACAGCATTTCTGCAGCATAACAGTATCCATAAAAACTGACTTCTAACATCCCAGACTGCTCAGATCAATGCTTTGGGCTTGAATATGAACAAACATATTCAATTGTTGACCTCCAGTCCAACACCAAATCTTTAAAAATTGAATTGCAACATGCACACATGGGATGTATTTCCCAAGATAGATGAGCTATTGCTTGCAGTTTCTGTTTCAGCAGACACAGGGCTTCAGAGCAGAGTTTTGCAGTTCAAGGAGCACAAACATGATGATTCATCTTACTGGAAATATTCAACTCACAATCATGCATTTGTTTTGGTTTTACATCGTTACCAACTCCTCAGTCAGAGCTACATTTTTTTCTAGCTATACCCACAAAAGTTACCAAAATAACAAAAGAGTTGGTATGAAATCTTTTTCCTAAACACCAGACCTTAGAAGCACTACTGCTTAAAAAACCCCAGGCAAGGTCTGGGAATGGACTGCAGAATTCACCACTCAGTCTTGGTTCAATAAGAAATTATGCCCCATATTTTTTTCAGTTGTCTTATGAAAGTTTTTCTTCATTCTGTCTAATCAATCAAGTTAAAATACATTTAATTATTAGACTCCAACAGCTGAGCTTAACAAGAATGATCTAATAATCACAACAAATTCACACTTGAAAGCAAACCTCCGTCACAATGTCTTGGACAAACTGAAAGTTTAACATGCAAACAGTTACCAGATGATACAACTAAAATAATATGGTTTCACTCAATAGTCATTAAGTTTCAATTCTAGCAGTAATGAAAAGGAAGATGTTAAATGTTACCTTCCTTTTTTTTTTTTTTTTTTAAATAAGAAAGACAAAAATTAAGTACTGAAGGAGGACAGTTTCATGAGCACCAGAGAGAGAACAGAAGAAGAAGAACAGCCACCTCAGCACATTCTAGCTTTCTGTTAAAGCCACAGTCAGATCTGGTACAATATAAACACTGGTAGCAATTGCCTTGGGACTGCAGTGTTATGTGAAGCTACACACAAAATACTTCACTGACATCTCTCAAGGACCAGAGGAGGCTGAAGGTCTATTTTAGCTAACTATTCTAATCTTCCCATTGCCTCCTCCCAAACCAACACTTACCTTCTTCTTCAACCACAGGAGCAGCTAAAAGACTAGCTACGCACTGCTTTGAAGGTCTTGCACTTAATACAGCTCTATAAGTTTGATTTCTAAGTAGAAGTTACTAAAAATAAACTTTACAAACCCTACTAGTCTGTATATTTTGTATAGAAAAGCAATGAAGGCTCCTGAGAGACTAGCAGGTATCTCTTAAAAAAGGAATAAACACCACTGCATGTCAGTGTTGCATTGCTTGCCATTTACTCCTCCCCTTCCCCTTATTTTGCTGACAGCAAGATGGACAATACATGAAAATTTGATTCTTGGTAAGCTGAGTCATGCAAATTAGCTTAATGAAATAGATGACTTTGTGTATGTCCCTTTGATACTGATTAAGCTCAAGTATCCACTCAGCTAATGACTAAAGCAATACCATGAGAGCTCTTGTGGGGGTGTCATAGCTATACTTTTTTTTTTTTTTTAAAGTCTTTTACTCAGCACTTATTTCTATCTCAGATCTCTCTGGCCAGGAAAACAGGTCAGCTTCCAAACAGCAGACAGAAGCACTTAACAGCTTAAGACACAACTGATGTAACGTTAAAGTCTACTTTGCACAGCTTGGGCCTCAATGTATAAAGGAGATATGTCTTCATTCCCCCAGTTTTCAAAGTAGATTACTGGTGTGCTGCAAGGGGCTGCTTTGACTCTGTAATTATAGCCATCTTAATAATGATCTGTTTGATGGCTGCCTGCTGCTGGTGCCTGGACAGTTTAATCACTATGCATTCAGCTGTAGAGAACTAGCTACCCTCCCTGAGATTTGAAACATAGGACATGTTGTGTGAAGGTGGTGTTAAATGAGCTGCCCCAAAACTAGCTGGCTAATACACTTTCAACATTTAAAGCCAAAATTATAAAATAGACCAGTAAAAGTGATAATGCACTGCCTCTTATTACAAAGAGATGTTTCACCTCCACTGCACTAGATGAACAGTCACTACTTACCAAGCCTATACATATATTATTTATTGAGCACCAGCTGTGTGCTCGGCACTGTACAGACACAGAGAGATGGGCTCCCTACTCCTGGGAAGCTTTTATACTCTAAAGTGGTGGAGTTTGGCATTCATTCTGCATGTACAAATTCCATTGACTTCACTATGGGAAGGAGTTGCAGAAGCAGGTATTAAGGCAGTTGTACAAGCCAGAATAGTATCAAGTGGTAGGTACAGTGAGAGATAAAACTCAAGCAGTGTTCCTACATGAACTACGTTTTAGGCCTTGTGGAAACTACTGTGAAAACCGACACAGAAGAGATATCAATATCTTCACACATATGTGAAGATGCAGAAAGATGATGCAGTGTTACAAGATGCAACAACACTCTGTACTGATGCTGGCTGCATCTCTCCACATCCCACTGCTGTGCGGTTGCCGTCTATATCTGTCCTCATACTATGATGCTTCCAAGGCAATACTGATCCAGGAACATCCATCAATGGAAAAAACAATGTCCTCCAGTGCCAGGGACTTGTTAGGACTCCTAACTAAACACTAGGAATGGGCCTACTGTGAGAAGGAGGCATGAATCACCACCAGAACCTCCAAAATTTATTTTATACTTGAGATGAAATCCTACTCTCAGATTCCTACAAAGATTTCCTACATTAAAGAATGGAAATGGCTGAAGGGACAGTTATATTTACACACAGTGGATGGAACAATCTGGAAAAGAAACAGGGAAAAGCAAGGTTACAGTGAGAAAAAAAAAAGGAGCAGACCTGAGTACAGGCACTGGGAAGCACAGAACAAAGACTGTGAAAACTGGGAAGCTGGAGGTTCAAACAGGTGAAACAGGCTAGGGAGGGAGAGCTGTCATAGCATCTGGGCATAGAGGGAAAGAAATTATTAGAGGGAGACGACCCAGGAAATACAAAGATGAGAAGGACATTTCAAAATGAATACAGATGTAAAAAGACTGTGAGGCAGAAGGGCAGGTGCAGATATGTGTAAAGGAACCTTTAGAAGTGAAGGAAGGCAATTATGGGCTAATGGAGAAGAAAGAGAAAAGATTCAGAGGAGATTCCTAAGAAAATGGAAATAAGAGGACATTAGCTGGATGGAAGGAATTGAAAGGGTAAGAAAACACATTGTTAAAGGTATTATTATGTACCGCACTCATTTTCACTTGGAGTCTGTGCTTGGAAATTGAGTCTCATGCATGTGTGTTCTTTTGTTCCTTTACCAGCTCATCAACTCACAGAAATAATTCAAGGAGAGGAAAGGACACAAGGAAGTCTTCTGCATATCAGTTGATGCCATGCATTAAAGGAGGCAATGATGCTGCCCTCTCAGCGGCTGGTTAACATGAAGATTGCAGGTCCCAATACTATGGCTACATCCAAACACAGGTTCACAGTTTGCATTCCATGGGTCACCACTGGATCAAAAGACAATTCCCCATCACTTCTGTCAGCACCTCTCTGGCCATAGGACATCTAAATACATTAACTACTTTAAAAAATGCACTCTTCCATGTCAGCAATCACTGTAGTTGCCTCAGAGATGCATTTTAATCAGAAATGAAAGAGAAAGTAGCTTTTATGTAATGGGTGGGAAGGCAGGTGGTGTGCCAAACAGCAATATCACTCTTGTGAGATCCAAACTAGAAAAACCTGGAGACTTATTGAGCCAAGGGAATTTTGCCTGTGCATGACAATTGTCCTTATGTTTTAGAGATAAAGGATTGGGAGTTTGGGCCAAGCTTCCTGTGTGTACCCATGTGTGCCTTGATTTATATAGTAATCGTGTCTGTTGCCTGCAGCACAGGGACTTGTTATAAAACCACAGGAAAATGTCCTCCTGCAGAGCACTATCATACACCTCAGCCAGTGGCTGCATTGGAGAGGACTTATAAATGGCCCACAAGAAGGGGAAAAGACTTCTAAGCTTCAGGGTGGACTGGAAGAGCAAGATGGGATGGACAGATTTGTGGGAGAAGCACAGGCAGTGGGAAGGGAACCTGAAAGGAATGAGGGAGCAAGGATATATACAGAAACCTCAACACAACATGTACCTAACTTGCCTGATGGGAGTTGGGTAGATAAATCTAAATGGAATAGACCTCTATTTTCATACAGCTGCAAAGATAAACATCTTTCCCATGAAGCCATTATAAATCCCTCATCTTCAGGGTTGATTTAAAAATTGTAACTCAGCTGTTGCAATTTGTATCAGACTGGAATTTGGCAGTCCCAGACATCAAATTAATTCCACATGAGAAGGGTATCTATAATGCTTCATTTTACAGCCTGAAATTGTACTTTCAATGGTCTTAAATGTTTTCTACACCACTCCAAAGTGAAAGAAAGATTAGGTTAATTTTTAAAATGCGAGATCAGTTTAGTCTTCAGTGGAGTCAGTGGCAAGTTTCCCTCTGGATTTAAAGGATCCAGTGAGAAATACAGATGATGTTGCCTTCAGCATTCTTCCTCTCAAAAAAAAAAAAAAAAAAAAAAATCAACAAACAAAGTACAAATACTTAAGATGAGAAAATGTAAGTCCTGAGCACATACAATAGATATTTGACATTGGTGCATCATTCACCGGCCTGCTATCCTATTATCCAACACATTGCTCTTGCTTGCATACAGTCATTAATTGATTTCCATGTATTTTCCCATGCATTTTTTTTCTAATACTCTTATTTTAATGGGGTTACATCTCTGGCACAAGGTGCACAAGGCTAGTATCCCATATGGCAAAGATGAAGGGCTGTGCACTGTTGTACTTCCAAACTGTTGAAAATATGCAAACTGTGGGTCTGGATCCTGAAAAATGTAGGCAGACAAAACTGCCATTTAATTCAATAAAGTCAATGGGAGTGTAGCCAGCAAGTCAGACCTTACAAAATTAATGTTCTGCACTAGCTAGTCTGCTAGTTTATGTTATAGGATGTGTCGGGCACTGTGAAATGCAACATACCAAATTCAGCCTCACACAACCCTACAGCAGGAATGCTCTGTTTATTTATATGGAAACATTACTACTAAACAAGCACTGGAACCAGTGAAGCCTGCTTGTTAGGAATTTGTGTCTTGATGCTGATGTCTTTAAAAGGACAGAGTTCCCTGCACACCCTTCGCCCCTCTGAAGCCACATTCTTTCACCTGCTTACCTAGTTTCAGGAGGGACCTTGGAAAACCACTGTCTTGCAGCCTGGGCCAAGTTGACACAAAACCTCACAAGTTATGGGAGCTGACATGTACACACAGACAACATGATCACACAAGTCTTGTTTCTTTAGGATGCCAGACTAAAAAAGTAGCCATTTGCATTAATTGCTCAGAAGAATTTCAGCCCTGAACTATAGTGGGAATTGTACCCTCAGTTGCACAGAGCCAAATTTAGACCTGGAGGCTGAATAAGAATGAGCTTATCTCTGACCTCTCTCTCTTCTATGGATTTCAGACACTTCCTTTACCCTGTCCTCACACAGTTGTTTGTGCTTAATTTTAAATAGTTGAATTTCCTGTTAACTTGTAAGCAAACAAAGCACCCTCTCCACCAGCAATGGGATCCCTGCTTGACTGACTTTAAATAGATGAGGCTGACCAGATACTGACCATCAGTTCAGCAAAGAAAGGGTCATTGTGCGAGAAAGCTGCTTCCCCCCCACCAAGGACCCAGGCAGCACAGTGCTGCCATTGCCCATCACAGCCCTGCTGTCAGCTCTGGAGAGGTGGGTTTGGAAGACATGAAACATGGACTTTCATCACATTGGGAAGACGTCATAGTGCAAAAATCCCAGAAGAGATGCTGACATGCAGATAAAATTTTGTTACTTATTTACAAGTATTTTAGAATGGGAAAAGCACAGGGAGAGAAAATACCTCATCTCTCTATGCAGGGATCTGGCAAATCCCCAAGCCCAATTCCTCCTGAAAAGCTCAGTGTGCTAGTGTTTCCTGCAGGTACTACTTCAGTGTTGACAGCAAGATGTTCTCAGCAGCAGAATAACAGCTGCACAATACAAGCAGCAACTGAATGGTTGAACAGCTCTTTATACAAGCATGGTGTGATAAAAACCTGGTGTTCTTTTGTGCTTCACAAAGCCCCTGCTTTGCTGACTCCAAGTTCAAATCTCACGGGCTATTAGGAGAAGGAAGAAGGACAATGCATTAACATGCATGGTAGAAAAGAATGTGCTTTATTCTGGAAACCAAGCCTGCAATAGGAGCTGTGTTACATCCTAAATATCAAGCCAGAAGCTGATTTCATGTCAATTAGAAGGTAGGCATTTTGGCATGCAGGGATCAAGCACTTAGTCACAGTGCAACTTCCTGATGAGGTGCAAGTAGAGCATTTCCCCCTCACTAGTTGTGCACCCCAGTAGGGACAAACACAGGAGATATAAAGCTGTTACCAATTGGTGGTCTTGCAGCTTATTTTTTAAAAGGGAAATGTATTATTTTTCCTAGTTCCCAATCTTTTCTCCCCGAAGAATAAATCAGCCAATAAATGAGAGGTGGGCAATCGCCTTTGAACTGCTGAGTTGAACCCTGTGTTAGCAGAGACAGTTAAGCCACTGCTCACTCATTTGAATTGCACTAGAAGAACCAGAAGAGAAACAAAGTATCAGGAGAGAGAGGCAGAGCAGCACTGAAGCAGCTGTTCAAAGTGGCAAGCTAGTAGCCAACTCAAATACCAGGTCTCCAAACTTCTTGGTTTTGGGTTGGTTTTTTTTTGGTTTTTTTTGTTTGTTTGTTTTTTGTTTTTTTCTCCTTCGGAGGTGGGGGAGGGGGTTGGTTCTTTAATATCTTCCTCTTAACATTCAAAGCCAATTTTCTCCAGGAGAGGAATGCCAGGCAGCCATGCCAAATTCAGACTCATTACTGTATGAGTACTTCAGTGGTAGACACCAGTCCGCGGCACCTTAGCTCATCTTTGCTCCCCCTTCTCAGTCTTCTCCTGTGAATATTTATGACTTCAAAGCAAGTCCCAGGATTACACCAGGCCTTTGTTTTGTTCATCCACAAATCAGTATCTCAATGCAGTACTCGCCTCACAGGAAAGCTATAAGGCTCCATTAATTCTTATAATGTGCTTCAAAATAATCAAATAAAGGATGCTAGGCAAGTGTATAGTAATGTTATTGTTCCCTGGAAATTCCTCCTTTTCCTAGTTGGCACAATTCTCCCTTTTCCCTGCTTAATTTTAATCTCTCTTAGCCCTTGGGCTACAGTTTATTGCTCTGTCTCTAAATCGAGGCCAAAACCCCCTTGGAAATACATTTCTACTACCAAAGTTGAGTCAGTGTCGGACTCTTCAGTGTAAACTATGGGAATTAAAACAGGCTATATCGACAGTAATATAAAAATTCATTTATCTCATCCATGCTGCAAAAGCTTTTTATAGAGCTCTCTAAAAGACAACAAAGTGTTTGAAGGTCAGCAATTGGTTTTGTGCCATATGGGCTGAAGGCTGAATATCCCTGTGAATACTTGCACAGATTTGGGGGTGGGGGGCAGACGCAGGGTGCAGTGAGAAAAAGTCCAGCAGTAAAGGAAAGCCTGAATTACATGCTGGCCTTGCTAAAGCAAATTACTAATTAACTGGAACTAGCTTAGTCTAAAAATCCCGAACTTCTTTGAAGTGAAACCAGAAAATGCAGTCTATCCATGTATCAGTCTTATAAAAACAAGGTGTCCATTTTGAGAAGAGAAAGAACAACTGCAGAGAGGTTTCTTTGAAAACCATGATGTTCTGAATGAATAAATCATACAAGACTAAAAATATAGTTGAAGTAACTGCTAAAAAGGAGACTGACAAGGACATGGGAAAGGGTTAATGTTTATATACTGAAGATGATAGTCCACCCACATAACTTTTGACTACCAGTACTTAACATATTGTTGTCATTACAGGCTCAAACACAGTAGTAATTCTAGCATGCTTGCTGCTATCTTACACACGACTGGGCATCTAGGACAGGAAAAAGCTCTAAGTTCTGTAAGCCTTAAAGAAGTTTGATTTAGCCACACAGGAATTCTCCTGTGTAGCTGTGTCAGACCCTTGTTGACATGTTTTTTTGCCTTCTGTAACCTATATTACTAAATTAGTGCTCTCTTATTTCAGTGAGTTATTTCACTCTGCCAGAATTTATAAAATCCCTTCAATCATAAAAGAGCATTCAAAAATGTGCAGCAGATCCTATGCTGGCAGACTGCAGAAAGCACTTCTGAAGGCTCAGAGATTCTGAGGACAACCTCAGCCCTTGTAGACATTCGGTTCACCAACATGGTGCTCCTTTCAACGGAGCAAAACAAAGTACTTTAAGCTTCAGTTTACCAAAAAATATGCATACCACTAATCCCAGTAAAGAATATGATGCTGTCAGTAGTGAAAACTACGCAGGAACTCTAGCTATTTAATTTCTGCTCTGCAGGAAAAGTCCACACTAGGTTTCCACTCAAATAAAGCTTACTTAACTGTCACCATGTTGATTCATACTCAGCAAAGGTATTGGTTTCAGTGAGGTAATTCCCAACTTCTGCTGCTGTGAGAGTAAATGAGGTACAACATGCTTTTTACTAGAATTCAATGGAGAGCTAACCTCCATGGTTCTCATTAGAAAGTGTACGTTTTTAGCCTTAGTGGTGCTTAATAACATAGTGTTTTGCTAAGACAGCTTTGGGGCATTTTCCTCCCGAAATAATAAGTAATAAAGATAATGCATATTTGTCTATTACCATCCTCATACTCCACTTTATTTGCTATTTTTCTCTTTGTCTAATGAACTGGAAAGCTTGGTCTACAAACAGCTAAGAAGAATATGTAAGTTCAAGTACAAAAAGTATTTTTCAAGAATTGCACACATGAAGGTCATGGCATTTCCCATATCAAGGAGCTTTCAGAGTACCTTAATTTCATTTTTTTTTTAAAACACATTTTGAACTTCATTCTTGCTTGTTAAAAAGTTCAGTTATCCAGTTACAAGGCTCTCTTCTTGAGACTTTCTGCATTCACATCTGTTGATTCTGCTTGTGATGAATTATCAATACATTAAAACAAGCGAATAAATCTGTGTTTGTATAAATCCCAGCATTGTGACTAGAGACATGTTTGACCCTTTATTTACTTGAAGATTATAAAAAATTGTGCAGATGAAACAAGGGGAAAAGCATATGCCTTCACCTTTTAGCAAATCATTCTTTCGAAGGCAGTGAAGGTGGTGACAGGTTTGACTAAGTGCCAGCTGCAACTGGCGCAACTTTAAAGAGTACCATAGGGTGTGCTCATTATTTTTTTCTGGCCAGACCTGAGCAACTGTATCTTGGATACAGTCCTTGTTAATAAACTGAAAAAACCCCTGTCACTAGGGATTCCATCTGGACTGCTTCTGGGATCCACTTGCAAGCTGAACCTGGGACATGAAAGGTGATTGGACTCTTCCGATTTTTCTCATCCTCCATTTCTCTTTCCCTTTTGAGAATTTATTTTCAATCGAAGAGTTACCACCATCTCTACTTTCACCTTTGTCCATCATTAAAATCAATGGAACAAACTGCAAGCTATGTACACACCAGAGGTAACATAAAAATGCCTAAACTACTACAGGCTTTCAAAACCAAGAAGCAGTATATTATACTGCTCTGAGACACACACAGCCCCCTCCCCCTCCCCCACCATGTGTGCGCTAGTACTTCTGAATTCCAGCTTTCAGAACAGGAGAGAAAGTAGCCTTGATCAAGATGCAAGCAAGAAGGGTTGGATCTGCACCAGAGGCAGCTCTGACTGCTACCAATTCAGAGGGCTGAGAGCACAGACCGCTCTGACAGGGAGTAAGAAGGGCACCCCGACTGTTTCATCCCCAGATAAATCCACACATGTTCAGAACAGTCTTCAAGTACCTGGCACAAAATCACCATTAGTGAGAGTTTTTCCACTGACCTCACAAGAGGACATATTTCTGTCTTGCTGGGAAGGTCACACTCACTCTGACACCAACAAGAAAGCACCCATTTTTTATTAAGATGAGGAACAGGAAAGGACTCATTCTTTTAAGATGGAGATGTGTTGCCTATTTTCGCCTATTTTGTACATAAAGGTTAACAACCTAAACAAAAGCTTGAAAAGGTACAAGTTTTGCACAATCACGTAGACAGACCTGCAGACGACTGGTTCCTCTGACGCTCATTCCCAAGCACACATGATAGCTAACACTTTCTGTTGCTGCAAGAATAAGCATCATTAAAAATGATCTGACTACCAAGACAGCTCTGCTAGTGATGATTCTGTTCATATTAGCAGGTTATTTATTAGTCAAAGTATTTTCGCTGATACAGAAAAATGAACGCAAGTCTTTTCCTTTAATATAACATTAAATTTCTGGTTGAGTTAGCAGTAGTTGCTTTTGTCTGGGGAAAAATTAAGAATCAGCTGCAACTGGAACTCTCACTAAAATCCTGAATCTCATCCACATTTTCTTCACTTTGTCTCTGTGAGGCTCACTACTTAAGAAGAAAGTATGTTTATTAATATAACATTAGGATCAGCAAGCACAAAATTATCTGCTTCTCAGGGATCTCCTAAACCTCAAATGATTCAGGTTTTCCTCAAAGACTGATGGTACAACGAATCAAAGAGCTTGAAGATCAGATCTCCTGAGATGTCACATTTTGGAAGACAAGAGCAAACAAACAAGAGGTAAAGAGTCAGAAATTAAGCAAAAGAAAGAATATGGTGGAGCAGCCACCACTGCAATCAAGACATAGAGAGAAAGGCAGCTGCAACTACAGAAAATGAAGGAGAAAGGCTTGAAATATGAACCCTTCAAAGGAAGAAAGGATTTGATTGAACTGCAGTAAAGATTAGGAGCTTCTCAATACTGGGATCCTGAGGAAATTCAAGACAATTGAAGAAAGATGTGAATTCACAGTTAATTCTTAAACCGTACTAATCTTCCAAAGTAGGCAAAATTAAGCTGAGGTAAAGCCACTGCAGAATAAGATCACTCATAGAGGGATCAACGCACTTTAATTAAAGCCTAGTTGTAGATAATAACTTTTACCTATCTATGTCCTGGAGAATGAGGACATAGTGACATACATTAAAGAAGGTATAAGAAGATGAAAGACACAGAGAAGAGACCTTAAAAAACTGGACTGGCAAAAAAATAATAGGACTTTACCCTAGCTGACCAGATCTTTGACATCCTCATCTGTACTCGGTTTCTCCAAACCCCTTATATATTACTGGTAAATTGTAAAAGTTTATTCTGTAGGTTCAGCAAGAGATTACATCCTAGAAGGTTCCTGCAGATGTTGCAAAGATCACATAGCCTGCTGTGGCTAATCAGCTGGATATCCTGTGCATTACTACAGGAAATAATGAGAGCAGCAAACACATTTCAAGTAAAAGCACAGGATATTTCACCTCCCTTGTTCCTGTTATTTAAAAATTTAGCTGCGGCAGTAAGACTGCAGGACTTTGACATGGATTAGACTGTTCCTTCACACATGAACCCACTTCCCACCTCAGTCCTGCCAGCAGTAGTTTGCAAGTTCCCCTAATTCCTTTCCAGCTACCCATATGACATCTGCACACACAAAGTGTTTGTTTCTCTTACTCCATTCAGACAAAAGCTTTTTGAGATGTTTTTCAACTATAACCTACAAGAGCTCATGGAACAAATAAAATAAAAGTACCTTTTCTCAAGTAACTGTTGTTGAATTCTCTGATAAGGATAAAGCTAGTTCAAACAAATGCCTGATCTGTGGTAACTCTTTCCACAATTTCCAGCCAGCCATGTCTAAAACTCTGTTTACTCTGGTAGAAGACAGCTCCAGCCCTATCAATGGAAAATTCAGTCCCGTGTAGTGCAGGTGTTGTGCTCCATAAGACATTAAAAAATGCTGAGGTCTACTCTAATTAGTTTTCAGATTAAGTCTGGCAGTTTAGTATGTTTTATGTGCAATGAGTAAAAAAAAATTCAAAAAGTGTTCTAAAATTAAAGGGAGTTGAAAAAAAGCCAAAGCCAAGAAACATTCCCTTATCCCTTCTTGTTTCAAGATACAGAACTATTTCTGCTTTTGAACTGCAAGCATGAACAGCACTTTTTCTGGCCAGCTCACAGAAGTAGTTTTTTTGGTTCAGACCCTTCCAGTGCTGTCATCCCAGCTCTGTGGGTAAATCAGACACAGACCTCTGCAGCTGAGCTGCAACAAGACTTTTTCAGAAAGGGAGTTGTCTGATGTTGGCACAGAGCTGCCAGGATGTGTCCTTAACTATTGCTTCCCAAAACACGAGTGTGTCTGAAATAAAGAAGGGAAAGAAACCATGAACAATGTGTCTTTGCATCCTACCATTTTCCAGGAATAGCATGCCCGGCCCCTGGCTGTGACACAGTTTTCACACACCTCTCTCCAGCACAAGCCCAAGACAGGCTTTCGTAACCAAGGGCTGCTATAAAGGCTCACTATGTCATGTGCAGGATTCCCGCAGGTTTCTGCCACTCTTGGGGATCTTACAAACTATTAAGGGCAATGAGAATTTTCTTCTATAGAGTCTGCAGTCAGGGTCTATAGCTTCCCCTCTCCTTTCAAACCTTGAAAATTACAGCATTGTTACTTCCTTAAAGCAACGAGTTTCAAAGAGCTGAAAATTAGCTATGTGAGACTGGGTTGAATAATACCTTCAAACCACTGTGAATTCAGTAGGAAATTCATTCCCACTAACTGACTTTATTTCAGAAGTGTTCATACACTACAATGGTTGGCTGCAAATACAGTTTATACATGAACTGAAGTAGGGTTTCTTCATGACAAGTAATTGTCAAATATTTGGTCTTTCTGTAAGGAAGAGAGATACCACTTAGCATCATTTTCCTACTTTACTTGGCAGCTATATCCTGTTTTTGAAAAAGGGTGTAAAATATTAGCATACCTAACATCCATAAGCCTGATTAATTTGTGAACATCACCAGAAAATATTACTGTTTACAGTTTTTACAATCCTTTTCACTTTCTATAAAGAAATATTCAAGTAAATGTGTTCATTTCCTGCAATATTCCATAGGAACAGTAACTATTACTTTGTGTGAGCTTTGTATATATCAATAAGGTAAAACAACAGTAAGCCTGCATGAAACAAGGGAGTGAGTTTATCACAGGACCCTGAAAAGCAGAGTTTATTCACCCTGGCAGAGCCCTGTGCTGACAAAGCCAGAGGGCTTCTGCACAAAATCACAAAGCGTCAACTGGTAAACCTCTGCACACTGAGCCATGATGATGCTCCCCCTGTTTCTACACTCCAGTGCCTATGCACAGGGGGTTAAAAATGCTGTTGTTCCTTGTCAGTTTGCACTACAAGAGCACCTAGCTGGTACAGCCACAGGGCTACTGCACATCCATTCACCAGACAGTGAAAATACTTGGAGCAAATTTATTGGACCAATTCCCAGCTCTTTAGCAGATATTCAAAATAGGGTCATTGCTAGATGTGCTGGTGACTGTGGAACTATCCTCAGCTTATTCAGAGCAACCTTCACTTTTTGTATTTTTTTTCCTTGTCAGGCCTGATTCTGTAGCTTCAGTTTCTACTTCCAAATACAATAGGATTGACAATCAGATACAGGTTCCGAAAACTGTTATTTTAAAAAAACCAACCAGGTTCACTGCAGATAATACTTCTTTTCCCAGTGACAGTCTGATTGCTGATGACAGCATAAATTTATGATATGAAGTTCAAGAATCAAATTGCAGTGTCGCTGCTCTCCAGACTCTTCATGAGTTGTAACAAAATATTTCCCAGGAGTCCACACTCTTACCAATTACCCTCTCATGCTGTTCAAGCACTGAATTTTTAAAGTTACTTTTAGTTTCCTCTCAGAAATACACACTTGCTAATGAACACACAGAAGACAAGATGCTTTTACTTTTTTTCATTTTGTATTCAAATACGGCATTTAAACATGCAAAGCAGATGCAGATGTCTGCTTGCATTTTTCAACCATTTGCTGTAATAACTACAAGATGGACTCTACATTGACCTTGCTTTCCAGTCCTATAGTCTATGAATAAAGCTGTTTAAAATGTGACTTAAGTTCAATAATGGATTTGCAAGAAACCCATCACTAAACAGGCCTGGAGTCTGAAGGCACACCATGCTATCTGCTCACAGAGAAAATCTACCTGTTTACTCCAACATACCTGACAATGAATGAACAGTAACACCAAAGTTTATAAGCTATTTCATTGTTCATCAAATCATCTGTTGTAAGTGATAGCTGACAAAAGTATAGTCCTTTTTGAAAATAACTTAAAAATCACCAGATCACGTGCCAGCTAATGCAATGTATATTTATATCTTTAAAGAAAAGTTTTC
Source organism: Eurystomus gularis (assembly GCA_013400335.1). Lineage (NCBI taxonomy): Eukaryota > Metazoa > Chordata > Aves > Coraciiformes > Coraciidae > Eurystomus > Eurystomus gularis. The sequence continues at coordinate 8,564 of VZZY01018916.1, read as the reverse complement.
CAGTGTGCCAGTGTTCCCAGCTCCTAAAGTGTTTATCACAAAGCCATATAACATTGGGTATTTTCTTTGAAGCTCTGGCTTCTAGAATCACAATATTACACGAATTTTCAGAAGATAACTCTTTGGTCCCTCAGGATACATTGTAACCTTCCCTATTTCATCATTTTGAAGCCCTGATCAGTGGATCTGGCAACACTACGCCTCTTTGTATTTCCAGAGACTCCAGAAAAACAGCACTCTCCTACGAGTGTTATAAAAGACTCAGTGACGCATTTTACCACCACTTGTCAGACCAAGGTTAAGGAATTCATACCAAAGATAAAAATGAACTCTTCAAGTACCACTTCTTGCAGACAGAGGTGAGCTTGTTCTGGCCCTCAGGCAGAGCTCAGCACAACCCAGAGGACTCAGGCAAGGGGCAAAGTGGGCTTGGATGGCCACACCAGATGGGCTGATTCTACCTGATGCCAATGGTCCACCAGGATTCTGCATCAACAGAAGCTGCAGGATCCAGTGAAAGAGAAGATCTGTGCTGCCTATTCTTGTAAGCAAAATGTACAGATCCGTGGCCCGCCCTTAAAAGGTGTGCTGCACCTCCAGTGGCACCGACTGCACGAGAAGTCTTGGATATTCAGCCGTTCTGAAAGTCCTGACACCTCCCTTAAGCTTCCACAAGCGCAAACAAAGCTAAACTGCAATAGCAAACCCCTGGAGAAAATAAAACATGAAAACTTCATTATTTATAAGAGAGGCAAAATTATCAAATGCATCTTCAGTAAAACATTCCCCTTAGCAATGACCTTTATTATTAAGCAAAATAAAAAACCTGACAGCTCCTTAGTATTTCCACTAAAAATATAGAGCAGGCAGTTTATATTACACCTCTCCATGTTGCTATATAGAAAACAATATTTTTGTTCTGTTTTGAAAAAATGAGACAATATATTTAGTGGCCAGCACCATATTTCCATTTTACTTTACAATGTCTATATCAGTTCTCGTACATACTGAATATTAATGAACTATGAAGAAATTGAGAGATCATCCTATATAACATAGGATAGCACTGATATAGGCTGGTGCATAGGATAGCACCAATATAGGCTGGGCAGTGACTGGCTTGAGAGCAGCCCTGAAGAAAAGCACTTGGGAGTACTGGTGGAAAAGAAGCTCAACATGAGCCATCAGTGTACACTTGCAGCCCAGAAAGCCAATCGATCATACCCTGGGCTGCATCAAGAGAAGCGTGGCCAGCAGGTCGAGGGTGGTGATTCTCACCCTCTACTCCACTGTCGTGAGACCCCACCTGAAGTACTGCATCCAGTTCTGGAGGCCCTATTACAAGAAAGATATGGACGTGCTGGAATGTGTCCAAAGAAGGGCCATGAGGATGATCAGAGGGCTGGAGTATCTCTTCTATGAAGACAGACTGAGAGAGTTGGGGTTATTCAGTCTGGAGAAGAGAAGGCTCTGAGAAGACCCGTATTGTGGTCTTCCAGTATCTTAAGGAGGCCTACAAGAAAGCTGGTGAGGGACTTTTTAGGATGTTGGGCAGTGGTAGGACTAGGGGTAATGGATCAAAACTAGAGGTGGGCAGATTCAGATTAGATATTAGGAAGAAGTTCTTCACCATGAGTGTGGTGAGACACTGGAACAGGTTGCCCAGAGAGGTGGTAGAAGCCTCATCCTTGGAAGTTTTTTAAGGCCAGGCTGGATGGGGCTCTGAGCAACCTGATCTAGTGGGAGGTATCCCTTCCCATGGCAGGGAGGTTAGAACTTGATTATCTTTGAGGTACCTTCCAACCCTGACAATTCTATGATTCTAACATACATCTATCCTTCAATATCTTTCATCTGAACACAAATATTGATGCCTTTTCATAATCTCTCTTAATACAATCTGTTCCTACTGCTAATTTTTGAACTTGCAATTTTTCCATATAGAAAACACAATGTAAGCAACACTTGTTTCCATTTAATGACTGAAGCTGAAATGAGCATCCAGCCTGATGGTTGCCACACATTCACAACACCTACCAGAATTGCCAAAGGTTACAAAGAGATCTACTCTTTTAGGTATTACTTGATACCAGTAGGCCTGCAGTCCTTTAATTCTTAGGCTTGAAATCAGCACTATGAAGTAACTGGGAAGTCACGAATCATTTTGCTGTATGGAAAGTCTGTGAAAATTAATGTCACCAAGATAGTTCATGGTTATCTCAGCTTTTCCTGTATTGACCTGACTCCAGCAAAGAGCTGGAGTAGTAACATTAATTTTTTTAATGCAATCTGCATACAAATCTCCAACAGTAACGCTTTTGCTAAACAGCAGACCAAAGCACAAGTCTGAAATTCTCCACACCAACAGAACATTGCAACGGACATACTGGCCATTATGACCAGAAGTCCACCTACCTTGGTATCCTATCTTTAGCAACAATCATGAACAAACCTCAGAGAAGAGCCACAAACAGAAGAAGCATTACTGAATGCTTGTAACATTTCATATGTTTAAAAAAAACAGTTACTAATTAAAACTTATAAACCTCAAAATGACCCTGTCTAGATTTTTTTTAGGCACATGAATGCTTTACATTCTGATACCTCTGTAAGTCACACAAGGAGGCAAGTAGCGTGTTTCTCCTTGGAGGGACAGAAATCTCCAGCTCTGCATACTGCAGAACAACTGATGCTTGATAGGGAGCAGTGAGTGAGCAGAAACAAATCACCTGGGGGTCCAGACATCTGCCTCTCACTCTACCAGATCAGAGGATCTCAGCTTTAGAAATATTTCCTACCTCAGAAAAAAAAAAAAGTGTTTTATCCTTAGTAAAATGTACATCTAGATAGGATTCTCTTCATCCACTGGGTAAGAAGGCAACCTTCCTATCTCAGGCTGGGTTGGGTTTTTTGGGTTGGTTTTTTTCAGCTGTTCAAGACAGCTGAAATGACTAAAGCAATCTTTAGGGAGAATTAGAAAGCAAAGTGCAAGTAAGGTGGTCAAAAGTGTGCAATAAATGCTATTTAACCTCTGACTGTCATTCATCATAGATGTCACTGAGCATGTGTGGCAAACATGAATTTCACAAAAGGCCTTTCCCACATGGCTTTTTTCACTTCTAAATTTTAAGTTTCATCTGGGTTAAGCTTTAGTTTTTAAAATTATATTGCATTATCTGCTTAGAGGAAACAAAACTGTATTTTACAAACTTTATTTCAATGTTGTTAAAGCATAATACAAACTCAGCAATTGCTTACCAAATCTCCTCCCTCAAGACCACCCTGAAATTCTAAACAAGTCAAAAGGCCCACACTGAGAATAAATATCAAAGAAATTGCCCAATTTCATCTTTTTATTTAATTAGCTGATAAGCTCATTAACAGGAGAGCATGCCTGCAGCTCTTGCTCACATCAAGGATGGTGTACGTGTTGCAGTCACACATGCAGCAAGCCCCCCAAGTGCTGGCAGCAATAGCAGTAGATGGCAGAACTGAGGACAGGGAAGTCTGTCCTCTAATGAAGGCTAAACTCTGCAGTGCACTGTCCCTTACAGTGAGATTTGGCATCTTTGGTGGGAAGCCAAACAAGGGATTTAACAGCACAGAGCACCACTGACAGAGCACATCCTTCCTCCATTTAGAGAGTATATTTTCTGCACAAGGGAAGAGGGGGTGGGAAAAATAACCCACGTCCTCAGCATCTGCACAGAGCACTGCACCATGAACAAACCAACACAGACACAGGTGGTAAATAACCACTAACACCAGAAAACATAGACGATACATGTGCGTGTGGGAGGGGGTCAGTGTGTGTGCCTAGTCTGCATGGGGTGGGGAGGGGTAATTCAAAATGCAGCCACACCAGCCTGTTTCTAGGCTGAAACAGCCTGTCACTGAGCAGCATTGTTTATAACTTAGATGTTAGTACTTGTTCAGCATGCAGCAACTAATACTTACAAAGCGCTCTAGGAACTGAAAAGACTGTCTGAACTAAAGGCAGTTCACTGCAGCCTCTTCAAGGAGGAACATGTCCACCTTATTATTGCTGGGACGTTGTCAAGCACATTTTAGCTTAAAATACAAACAAAACCTTAATTTACAATAATTTGAGTATTTCTTCAACTCCTTTCTATTGAGAAAATAAAATCTGGGGGACTTGAGCAGTCACAGCTGTTGTGAACCCAAGTTAAGAGACTAATGTAAAACAGCATGTTTGTGAAAGTTCATAATCACAGCAGAATTAAATCATTTTTACAGAGCATTTATTTGAAAAGTTCTGTATACAAATTTTGAATATGGCAGAGAACATCTTCCTTGTATTTTAAGTTTGATTTCATCCCTGGAAACTGCTATAAAAATCCTGCTCACTTGTAGCAGAGTTCTTTATTTACACTCAGTTTTAGTTTTAAGACCCGTGACAAACACCAGATTGCTCACATTCATCACAACACAGGCAGAGTTGCCACACAAACTGCCCTGCCTCCTGCTACTACTCAGCCAGCATGCTGACTTAGTCCAGAGCAGCCAGCTAGGCAGGTTTTTTCTCTGTGGACATCCAGATCTGGAGCTGGAAAAACTACTTTTAACTTTGTACACCTCCTGGCACATCAGCAGTTACAGCTTCAATGTGACAACTCACACCTTAAAACTATGATCCTTGCACAAGTGTTATTCTTCCCCTACTATAAAGACCAACCTCATGGCCTGCACAAAGACAAGTCCTGCCCATGTCAGCATGAGTTCTGAATCCAGAAAAGACTCGGTGGTCTCCTGGCTCTAGAGCCACCAGCTTCTCCCTTTCCCTTCCCCACTCACAAACCCTCTCTCTTCAAAAACACAGACTGTCTTTTTTTTTTTTTTTCAAAAGTATAATATATAAAAATCTAACTTTTAGGGATTGTAACCTCTGCGTTAAGCTAGCCTTTTGCTTCCCCACTGAGGCTACTGCCAATTTTCCTAAACAGTGACAGGTGCAGGGATTTTTTTTTTTAAAGGAAGTTTTGCTAGTTCAGTGGAAACTGGCCAAAAGCCATGAACTTGCTCCAGACAGCTGACCAGCCAGCTGCAAAGAGTAATGCCCATGCCCTTCTCTCATGACACCAAACACATCAACTCACCACTGGCTTAGCTGCAAGATCATAAAGCCCATCAGCAGCTTCCCTCAAAATGCACATATTGTAAAGCCTCCTTCCACCTCTTTGCCCAAGATTTATTACAACAAAATTGCTTACTGTACTTCTTTTCAGTTCCTCTTTTCTCTGCATTGCTCATGTGTCAGTCTCTCTCCCCCATAGAATAACATCCTTCCAAGCTGATCAATTGAGATGCTCAGCAATGATGGAAAACCTTCTTTTCTTTACCAATAGCTTGTGAGAGAAGTTGAAGGAGTCTTGTGAGATTTCCCAGGGCAAGGAGGAAGGTGTAGGGACAGAGGAGAGTCCCATCTGGGCTTTTTTCCTCCCCCAAGTACCAAATTCTGTATGAAGGGTAGAGAAATCAGGCAGAGAGACAAATGATGTCACTTGCATCTCCTGTGTGCCATCTGTTTTTTCCACTCCAAGCCTCCTATATACTTTATGGAAGTATAAAGGAGCTGAGTGAGCTCATCAGAAAGGAATCATCCCACAGCATACTGCCAGTTTGTAAGGTAGAGACAGCAGTGGAATACAAGCACTCCCCTCCTATACCTCAGCGCTTCAGCTAACCCTCTGTACCTGTATGGATATACACCTACAGCTACTCCCTTCATCTATCTGTTTCCAGAAACCTCCACCCCCTCAGCTACTTTTCTTACTTCCTATAACTATTTTTTCCTTAAAAGTTACTCTACATATCTGTGTTTGTCCCATGACTTGTGGAAATAGTTGAGATCCAGGAAGAGCAGTATGGTAACACAGCTGTATCTGCTCGTAATTTCAAGGTTTATGGGTTTCTTGACTTACTCAGTTATGATGTTATCTTCTCAAAGATAATGTTTTTGAGAGCTTACATATACCTAAGGCACTGATACGCCTCCATAAATTTAACTTCAACTTAATTAACTGGGGAGCACCTATCAAAACTATCTTTCTCTTCAATAAAATACTTTGAGTGAAGCTTCAATCAAAAAAATGTGGTCAAAATAAAGTGCTACCACAACCTGGATCATCTTAATGGTTTTGCTACAACAACAAAAACCCCTGCAAATTATTAATAGGTTTCTTGCAGTCTCTCTACCAAGCTCACAGAACAGGCATTAGCCTGACATAAAAACTTTTTCAAATATTATTACCAATTCAAAGACATCAAAGTAGATAAATTCTTTATCACTTATTCTCCTCCAATGTATCCTTTAGCAGGACAACATAGTTTCCCATCTTTTGCCTGCTGAGTTAATGGTGAAAACATGCATCAGGTATGAAGTACTTAGATCAGCAAGAGGGTTTCATTTGAACTGATAAAAAGTGAGGACTTTTCCTACAGTAAAGGGACACATCTTGTCCTTAATTTTCCATTTAGTCTTGCAGGTTCCAGAAAAATGTTTAATCTCATACTATAACATAAAGTTGCAATGGAGTTTAAAGTAGAGAATGACCACAGTGACTTTAAGACATCCTAGTGTTTTCTAAGACAAAGCCATGGCCAAAGACAGCATCTTTGTTTCGCATCTGTTGATGTCAATGAAATACTGCATATGTTGCTAGGAGATCACAGGTTCCATTACAGGACTGTAACACAATATTTATGGGCTATGCCACCTATTTCTTAAAAGATAATACGTCTAGGTATTACAAGCCATGTTGTCACTCAGTGTCATCCTGTTTCACCGTGTTTCACTACAGAGTTTCAGAAAACACCTTTCCTTGTCTGAAACAGTGAGATCTCAGCTGGAGCTGGCAGCATGTCTACATGCCGAGACACCACTCTTGGCAAGATGACTTGATGCTACAACACGTTCTCCATCTCTTCACACCTTGTGTCGGTTGCACTGAAAATCCAACACCCTCTCCAATGCACAAACTCCCTGTTTTCCAGGCTTATTTGGTGATTATTGAGATGGGTTTGGGACAGATGCCTATAGAACCTGTGGTTTTTACTGACTACTGGAAGCTTCCTGTCTTAACTTCCCCAAACCTGAAGTTACTAGCTCACATAAAGCAGAAATCTAAATAAATGCTTGGTCTGAAGAGTCTGATTTACCAGCAGGTAACAGGTGTAAGTGAAGCAATCAGGCCACATATCTCTTTGCAGATGAATTTCCATGCACCACAAATGCATTTCCAGTGCATCACCTTTGTGATGTACCCAGGAAGAGAAAGCTTGGAGTCTTTCATAATTCTTTTGGCACATCTGATTTATTTATGTATGTATTTGAGTTGTTTCTGTTCTAAGTCTCTAGACAGTTTAGCCATGACACATTTTAAACACAGACAACTCACTATGTTTTTGATGAGATGAGACTGAAGAACTGAGTGCCTGCTTTGGGAACACATCGCCTTTCTTCCACACACAATGCCAGCTGCTTAATAGCAGTTTTCTACTCATGGCTCTGTCTAAACCTACCTGCAGGCTTGCAGACTTAAGACTGAGGTGTGGATTGAGCAGAAGGCAAAGGTGTGAACTGGGGTCAGAAGCAAGCATCAGTCCATAGAGCAATTAAAAATGCCTTTTCAGAAAGGTCTTCCTTAGATGGAAGTCCAGTATACCCTGGCAAAAGAGCTTCAAGGGGAGGCACAAATTTAAAGCCACAATCAAATCACAAATCAGCATGTGAGTGTAGGCATCTCGATTAGCCAGCTATGCCCTTCTGTTGATTTCTCAGCCTGTGTAGATCTCAAAAGATCAGCAGGAGTAGGAACAGAATTACTCCAAAACATACAAGGCTCTCTCCATGGGTATCTTGCTTTGAAGTAAACATATGACCAAATAACCCCACCAAAACATGCTAATCCCCTGCAAGTACTTTTGTTAAGACTTGAGCACTTGAGCTTGCATCCTTAACACAAAATTAACTCTTTGATGCCTAGATGAACCACTTCCAGAATCTCCATTTTACCTGTTCTGGATCCATAATATGATTATTTTTACGAAAATGAAGGCTGAAAGACGCTGTGACTTAAGCAAGACATAAACGAAATGGTTTAAAATAAGCACTGCTATCACCTGGGATTGGCCTGAGACAAAATCCAAATTCAAGTGCATACTATTTCTCAGGAAGTTAAAAAAATGGTTTGGAAAATTGCAAATTAAAATGGTCTTAGATTTGTGGGTCAAGCCCATTTCTAGCTGACAGTCATTTTTTAAAATAAGGAATTACTTGAATTACTATTTCTTTATTCTTCTAAACACTGGGATGACATACAAATGCTGCAGTCTATTTTTCTGGATCTTGCAAAAACTTTATATACTTGCTAAACTCCTGAAGCTCTTTAAACATAAGACAGTATTTAAACACTCTTTTGAGCTACAGAAAATATAATTCATATGAGCAAGAGGAAGTGCAAGAACTACTGCCAGAAACTATTTAATAGCTTGAAGCAGCTTCTACCCTTTTGTTTGAACAAGAAAGAGAGAAAGAGAGAAAG
>VZZY01018913.1:1412-22269 GCA_013400335.1 Eurystomus gularis | reverse complement strand
CTTCCACACAGTCCAGGAACCTCAGTACTCTTGCTGTTCCTTATCTGAGTTAAGTCTGTCCCCAAAGAATTTGTTATTTATGCCTGGACATAATTAATCCTGTATATGTAGATACAGTATTCTGCATCGACGCAAAATAGTGCACAAAACCACAGCTGCTACTACCTGGAAGCAGAATACCTTGTAAGGCATTACTCAGTTATTCTTGAAATCTTCTTTTTTCTACTTACTGGGTAAAAATATTGATATGAGGAAGAGGTTTTATACAGCTTTTTAAAGTGACTTATTCTGTTTATCCATCCCATATCTGAAGGTTGAAAAGTCACTGTGATCACTGATTATATCGTTTGATATCAAAAGAATATGATAGAGAATTTGCTAGCTGAAACTTTCTGTGCAATCAGCATTAGTAAAATAGACCACTACACACACACACAATTCTGCACTGGTAATCAAGCCAAACTCCATTCCTTGGCCTCCTCCCTGATGCTATCAACTGGCAGAATTCAGTTTACCCAAACATGTTATTATACATTGCTAATACTACAGAAGTAAAGGGTATTCAACCCACTTCTGTTAAGTAAAGCATGTGGCATGATGCCTTATCCAAGAATGTGCCAAATTATACAGATATCTTGAAACAAATTAAGACTAGAAAGCCCTATCTTTATTAACTTCTTTCCCACTTTTTGTCTCTCCCAGAAGGTTCTCTTCATCTGAGGACTTCTCCATATCCTTCAGGTCATGCACATGCAAAGTTTAGTAAAATGGAGTAAAACCAATTGAACAAGTGAATTTAGAAGACAGGTCTCATTTACTGAGCATGCTCAAATGCACCAAGGAGTAGATGACAAACCTGCACGAAACATTTTTAGGCACCTATCTGCTACAGAAGCATGATGTCTTAATTATTGCTTGATAGCAACTCTGATTAAGGATAAGGATTCTGTGATAACACTACATTAAATCTCCAAATTCTTCAGAATCTGAAACCTATGTAGCTCATATCCAAATGCACAAATAAATCTCATTTATGATCAACTGATATGCTCATAGAGCCCGGAAATACCATAGGAACATTCAAATAGAAAAAGGAGACTTAACATAGGAGACCCACTGGAAATATGTTTAGCTAATTTACAATAAATTAATTCTTGTATCTGAGAAGAAATCATCATTCAAACTCAGTACTCAAAACTATGTCTTTTATGGAGTAAAGATGAGAAAATCAGCAGATGAACATAAGCAAAATAAATTTCTACCAGCGATTCTACTTGCTGTTCTTGGCTACAGAACAGACATACAAAGTCCAACAGTATAAAGCAATAATTGTTTCCCAAGTTTTTAGAAATGTGACAACCTGATTTCTTGAAAACACAAGTGCTTTATTGGTACTTATCTTTAAAGCAGCCTGCTCATTCATGTAAATGAGTTGTATGTTTATGAATTTTTAAGTAAAGGATGACTAGCAAATAAAAACATCAACAGTGGTATATCTGTCTTAGATAGGCTTGACCTTTAACAGTAGCAAGAAATGTTCTTGGAAATGTAAAGACTGCAGACTTACAAGACACTATTGTAACCAAGTTGTAGCCAAATCCATTTATACTCTGTATTGTCTACTTTTCAGGACTAGATTAATGTTCACGTGGTGCATTTTTTCCTTCTGACTATAAAACATGCTCAGTAATAGAAAGTTTCCAAGCAATCCCAAAGCTCTTGGCTATTACCCCTGTTTGTCTGGGTTTGGGGTATTTTTTGCTTTTTTTTTTTTTGCCATGCCAAGCAGTCTTTAATCACACAGATGCAAGCCCCAGGCCAGCCCACGCAATAACAGAAAGTAGTACCTGACCTGATGTTAGGTATATAAGGGATGCGTGTATTGCAAAGAGAAGCTAATACACCCTGGGATAGCGGAAACACACACTAGAATGGAAAGAAGTTCTGCTTGGGGATAGGGAGCCAGGATCCTCCTCCAGCAACTGCCTCACTGACTTCTGCCTCCTCATCTCTGTCCTACCCTCTGTTGTGGCTGCTGCCAAGGTGGGCTCCGGGAAGCCATGCTCAGGGGTCCTGCGCATCAGCACCTCCCCCTCTTGCTCATGTTTGATCCCTAGGTCTGTGGAGCCGTGTTGGATCGGTGAGTCAGGTATGCTTGAGTCAGCCTCGTTTGAGAAGTCAAAGCCATCTGGGATTCAACATATAACATTTTAGTGCTTTTCTATTCCTTTCTTGGCATTCCAACCCAGGCAGCGAAAATAGAAGATTTACGCGGACATGGAACAAACACAAAACACTACCCATGCTTAGTTAAAAGTTGCAAGAACATCCACAGAGAGGGACAGGTGGACTATACTGCAGACCAGAGACTATGAAATGAATATAATGTCAACTACAGTGAAGACAATCATGACCCAGAGTCCTGAAAGCAGAAGACAGCTACTTGTTGTACTGGACATCCTAATTCAGCTGAAGACCACAGGTCATCAAATCCTTTTGCAGCAAAAAAAAAAAAAAAAAAAAAAAAAAAAAAAAAAAAAAACACAAAAAAACCACAGGGTTGGGGGCGGGGTAAGAGAGCACCACAGGAAAATCGGTAATCCTGGTTTTCAGACTCTTTTACCCTGAATTTATTTTGAGGTTATTTTACTTTTTACCTTCAGCCATTTATGCATCTTCTTTTAATGTTTTATACATGCAGCAACAAAGCTTTATAAGTATGACAAAGTTATTCCAAAGCAAGCTTTTTGCTACACCTACACTGAAGATATCGTATCAAGGTAAATATTACTATTTACTAAATATTTTCTTCATACAGTCAAGCACACTTCTATACAACAGAAGTACTTACTGAGGAGAAATAAGGACTAATTCTAAGCTATCCAAAGTTTATGACATGACCCCTCTCTAAATTGGTCCATATCACACATAGGAGGGTGTTCAGCTTTTCCTTCTCCCATTGCCTTCAGTAGCTTTAGGTAGTTGGAACTCTATCAATGTCTCGATAATACCATTCATTCCCTGAGCTATTTATGATAGGAGGCAGTTGAGTTTTAGCATAGATTAAAGGAAGAACTCAAATTCTAAGCCGAACTCTACCCCTACAATTTTATCCTGTGTTACACAGAAGAAGAAAAAAAAAAAAAAAAATTTATTGAACATTTTCCAGCTTCCCTATTTTCTCATGGGTTATCACCAAATAAAAAACAAAACATCCCAAACATTCATGTCCATGCAGTGCTCTGAAAATGTAAAATACTATACATTTTTATGGAGTATCACTTTTCAAAAACAAAAAAAAAAATCCCAACCAACTGTTCTGCAAACATTCAAACTCAGAAGCCAGATTACAGTGATGATGATGAATACAGTACACTACAGTATTTGCTGTCGGCAGAGAAAGCTCACCTTCTCTCCTCCAACGATGACGACGGATAGAAGCTGTTGTAATAGCAGTTCGAGAAATCCTCGGCACTGTGGGAGTAACTTCTACTTTCAGTACCTTCTGGCCTTCTTGCGATGCATCAGGAGCATCAAAGGGCAGTGAGTTCTTCATTGCATTTGCAACCTAGGATAAAAGTAAAATACTGTACTACTACTGTCCTTGATTGCGCTAATAGCAATGTTTAGATCTCTTGCTGGATACAGAAAGGGAAACAACCAAGAATTGTTAATTATGCCATATTCCATCCAGATGCATGGTTCCATCCCCAAGATTCACAGTTGGTAACTACATTGAAAAGCTCATCAGAAACGTACGCCCAAAAATATAGCTGGGTTTTCTCCATTTTTTGATATAATTTATTTTGTTCCATGTTTGCCACTGGTACTGACAGAGGTAACAACCTATACAGGCAGGTCTCCAACCAAAAGAGACTGGAAAATGACAAAGAGTCATAAAACTTATGTTTTATGAGGAAAATATCATCAAACTAAGTCACGGGCCAAGCCAATGCAAAGAGCATATGGCTTGTGCATGGGGGAGACAGGCCCAGTTTCCACCTCCCCACATACCATATAACCCCACACCCCCAGTAAAAACTCCCAAAACTTAACCAAGAGGATGAGACTGCAGGTAGTTGCAAGATTTTTTTTTAAATGGCAATGTAAGCACTAAGCAGCAAATCATTAAAACGCATTAATCTTTACTAGGTCTAATTTTTTATTGTAATAGCCTATTATCAAACTGTAAGCTTTGTTTTGCGGCTTTGAGGAGAATAAATGACCTCTTTTGGCTTTGATGTTGTAACTGCCTCTTTAAATTTCCCATAAAATGCCTTTGTGGGATTACTTTAAAAAATAATTTTAAAAGCAACTTTTAGTTCATGTTTCTAGTTTACAAGTAAATTGTTCAAAAAGTGAACGTGTGTACCAGCTCTTGAACAGGAAGCTCAGTCTCTATGGCATGTGCAGTGTTCAACAATAACAAAATTTCTGCACACAAAATGTGATTTAAAACTTTAAGCGAACACACATTGATCTTCCAAAATCTTACTGACTTTATACAACCAACCAGCAATAAAAATATTAGACACATTTTGAACTTACAACAACTTCACTTATAGACCTCTTGTGTTTCATAGATACCTGACTTCCTACATGATCTTTACCTCCTCTCTAATGAGGACAGCAGACAAAGCAAGAGGATCAGAGACATCCAGACTTCCAATGAAACAGCTATAGAAAATGTAACTTTGCTAATCTCTATAAAATCCTACCTAGCAACAGTTCCCACCATCATTTGGGCAGGCTGTTCTCTCCACTACAGTTTACTAGAAGCATTATGAAAAACAACTTTATGTTGCCTCCTCATGGATCTTCTCTAGTATCACAAAAATATTTGTTTTTGCAACTTGAGAGAACAGAGTTCAGTACACGGAAACACATTTATTTAAATACATGGGGCCTGCATGTCTTAAATCCGTGCAGTCTACTTGCTAGCTCAAGGCAAAGGCACATAAATCCTATTTTAAGATACAGACAAAACTATAAGGTTGACTGTTCTGTCCACTCAAATAAAATACAGATCTGCTTTAGAACATGCATCTTTGCAAGATGCTCCATTTTTCTGACAATGCATACAGTACATTTTACTTCCTTTTAAACCATGTTCTTTTTCTAAGAACAGGCATTTTGTTTATTGTATAAAGATTCGTGGCTAGCTGATGGAGGAGTATCAACTGTTTAGCACATTACTACAATCAAGCATTTCCTAGCTTTATGTTGTAAGCAACATTTTCCTATGTTCCCCTCAACCTACTGACAGAATTAATGCACTTTTAAACCTCATCAATGTTGTCTCGATACTCTTGAGGTGGGCAGCAGCTTTGGAAGTGTGAAGGACATCTAACAAATTCTGTTAACTCCCAAAGCCAAATCTGCTTAACTAATTAAGTTGTCTTTCGTTAGCATTCACAAAAATGCAAACTATGAGAAATCTACTAAACCACTAGGGCACACCCTATTGGCAGACCTTTGTATTATTTGTCTTGTGAAGTGTGTAGGTTTAGTAAGAGCTGTGGGGTAGCCGAGCCACGTGGCCGGCTGCTTCTCCCCGTTCCCTCCTTTCTGCCGCGGGCCGCAGACAGGGAAGAAGAAAAATAAAAGGTTTTAAAGTGCCTTTTTGAGTTAAGGAAGGTTTAATATATATACATATATAAAAGAAAATAGCATATAATGGGAACTTTGCAGTTAACAAGAACAATATTAACAGTAAGAAAAGAGCAATACAAAAAAACAATACCAGAGAACAACAACGAGGGACCGAACCCGAGCGAAGTTCAAGGCGAACTGACCTCCAACTGAACCGCCCCCAACGGAACTGGCCCCTCCCCGGGGCTGGCCCCGGGGCATGATGTCATCATGGTATAGAATTACCTGGCTCCACACAAAATTAACCCTGTCCTGGCCAACCCAGGACATGAAGATCTCAGATGTTTGACAAAAAGACTCTATCAATGCATGTCATGCTATAAAATCTCCATGAATTAAAGGTGTTTATTTGCATTACAGTAAAGCATAGTTACTTTCCTACAAGTTGTGACAGTCAAACCATCCAGCAACCATGAGAAGAAATGAAACAGTGTCAAACAGTAAAGCCACAGATCACGGGATATTAGCTAAATCAAAGACTTTTTACTTCCTGGGTGGCTGGAATGGTTGCCATATAGCTTGAACCTGATCTCCAACTGCTGTTGTGGTCCTGTAACTCCCCATTAAACATCTCCATGGCCTTCTTGTATGACTTCTAACCACTACAGAATACTACTGGCACCATCATAGAAATGCTCCTTATCATTCTGCTTTCCACTTGTCCAACATTGATTTCCCTTTGCTAGCCAGTTCTCTCAGCCTCAACACTTGTTTATGAACTGCTCTATCCACACAGGCTGTTTTCCATGCTATACTCGCAAAATGGCACTAACTGCATTCACCCTATTCTTGATCACATTAAAGAATTCAGAAACTCATTTCTGCTGTACTGAACCAAAGCAGATCAAGTTCAACAGCATACAGTGGTTTGCCTTCCCATCTTCTACTCGCTAGAATTGCACCTTCTTTTAAAGAGGTACTAGGATTAAAATCTAAAATATAGTATACTTTTGATATACACTATACTTTGGATTATACTTCAGATATACAGTATACAGGATTAAAATCTCAACGTTAGTAGCAAAAAGCTTCTGCAACAGGACCAGGAAAGTGACAGAGCACTTCTGCTTCTTGAACCTTTTAACAGCTGTCCCTTTCTAGCAGAACAAATTGTGCTTCTGGGGACTGAAGAGAACCATATGGAGATAAAAATTAATGCAACAGTAAAACTTTGAAATGATCTAAACAACCAGTTTGAATGAGTCACAGCCCTTTTCTGACAGAAAAAAAAACAAAACTGTGATCCTTCGGTATGCAAAAAAAACTTGCTCAGTATGTCTAATCCAGTGCTGAAAGGCAGGAAAACAAACAGCACAATTCAGCCTTGACAAGCCAAGTCTGCAACTATCAATGACAAAAGAGGGCTGGTCCTCTGGACCTGTTGGAGAGGGTCCAGAGGAGGGCTACAAAGATCATCAATGGACTGGAACACCTCTCCTATGAAGACAGGTTGAGAGAACTGGGGTTGTTCAGCCTGGAGAACAGAAGGCTCAGGGGAGATCTTATTGTGGCCTTCCAGTATCTGAAGGGGGCCTACAAGAAGGCTGGGCAGGGCCTTTTTACAAAGGCCTGTAGAGATAGGACAAAAGGTAATGGCTTCAAACTGGAGAAGGGGAGACTTAGATTGGAAATTAGGAGCAAATTCTTCATTCTGAGGGTGGTGATTCACTGGAACAGGTTGCCCAGGGGCATTGTGGATGCTCCATCCCCGGAGGTGTTTAAGGCCAGGTTGGACAGGGCCTTGAGCAACCTG
Source organism: Eurystomus gularis (assembly GCA_013400335.1). NCBI lineage: Eukaryota > Metazoa > Chordata > Aves > Coraciiformes > Coraciidae > Eurystomus > Eurystomus gularis. The sequence goes on along the minus strand of VZZY01018913.1, from coordinate 14,864 downwards.
GTCTAGTGGGAGGTGTCCCTGCCATGGCAGGGGGGTTGGAACTAGATGATCTTTGAGGTCCCTTCCAACCCAAATCATAGAATGATTTTATGGTTTCAGGCCAGACATCCACTCTTGCCTACCAGAAAGGAGCTCTAATGAAAGAGCATCCAACAGAAGCAGTAAGGACATCAATAAAACACACTAAAGGCACTGTGACAACAGGGACTTGCTGATCCACGTTCTTGTGTACCAGGCTAAGAAAGCCTGTGCATCCCTGCACTGAAGACAGGGATTTCTGACTGAAACAAGCGCAGAACTCTTGTGTTCAGAAGAAAAGACTGGCTAGAACTGAGCTGCTCCCCAGGTCCAGGCTAGCTCAGTAGTAATATTGAGTCTTGGTGATTAGTTTCCCTCTGTAGAAACTCCCAGTTTTCATGATTATGAAACCAATAGCCAAATGTTTGCTAACAGAGAAATTTTCCCTTCTCTTAAGGAAAGCCTTTCCCCTGCGTTAGTTCCTGCTCTTTCCAGTGCAGACTCCGGGTAACAGTGAAAGAAGACTGCTTTACATTAAAGATATTTCATAGCTTTCTGATGCTCCGATTTTAGCTTCTTTTTTTTTTTAAGTCAACTGGCAATATAAATCTGCTTAAATAAGAGTATGGATCTACTATATTATCAAAAGTATTTCTCCAAAAAACATACCAAAACACAGGCACTGTGATGTTTCTCATTGTAATGACAACTGATGTAATTTGCTTATTTATACAAATAGCTTGAATACTGATATAGAAAAATAATTCTAATGGGGATGTTTAAATGAATATTAAATGGACTTCAAAGATTTTGCTGCTGTTAGGAAATCCAAGCCAGAGGCTGAACTTGAAACTTATCTGGGATGCTGCACAGACAATATTTTATTTGGTGCCAATAGTTTTAAGTTTAAAATGCAATGGAGAATTCAATAAGGTAAAAGGACTCCAACATCTGAAAAAGTCAAATTGCTTGAATATATAGCATGAGGTCAAGGATATGCAGGTCATTTTTTTATAAAACTGACAATTTCTTAAATCTGCTTTTTAAAAACTGCAGGAAAACAAGATAGGAGGCAATGCAATGATCACAGTATTAAGAAAACCCCACAGGCATGCCTGCATGCATATGCATGAAAAATCTGACAACTGGGAAAGGGGGAAAAATTGGCAATGTCTTGACGTCACTGACACCAGACAAGGGGATGGAGAGGCAGTAGTAGCTTTGGGAAAAAACAAAGACATTCTAGAAGAATCTTACAAATTAGAAGTAATCTCTAAGGAGACACTGATTAAAAATGAACAATGAGGACTAAAAATTGTCATACCATCAAGTTCCAGATCCTCCTACGCACCTTTAAAATGTAGTACTTTGATAGGGTAACCCAATTCAGCAGGTTCAACATTTAATTTAAAACTTTCAATCTGATGGAATGATGAGTCATTTCCAAAAGGAACCAATTATTATAATAATTCAATGGACACCAAGTATTTTAAAATGCAGCAGTGTCAGAAAGCCTGTAGATAAATTTTACAGCCAATATTAATTCATCAAGAGAATAAATTTACATAATTTATTGCAGAAAAGACCATCAGAATGCTATATAAAAAGCAATCCACTCCTTTCTCAGTTATCTAAAAATCAGTGAAATTTTACTGCTGTTATTTCAGGGGAGCACAAAATGCTAGCTACAATTCTGATGCAGAAACCAAGATAATACTCTATTTTATTTTCCTAAATTTTCTCTCTTAATTTGATCCTCATTCCTAAACCTGAAAAAAAAAAAAAAAAGCCTCCATTCCTCCTTCATTAACCTCATCACACCCACCTGTATCCAGCCAGTTTCACCACTGTCCTCATTTAATTTCTCTCTTTTTATGATCAGAACAGCAAGCGTAGTGGAAACTGAAAAAATCCCCAATCAGAAGTCTATTCTCTTCCTCTAAAGAAGGCAAGTTTAAGATCTGTGTGACTTGGATCAATCAAAATCTGACATTGACTCTGGAAATGAAGCTCCTTTTAACTTTCAGCTCTATCCTGTTGTTGCTTTTTCTACTGTATTATCAGTCAAACCACACCATATTCTCAGCCTCACTGAAGGTCTAGAAGCAAAGAAAACGCCTTTTTTGCAACCAGTGTCCTCTGAGATATTACCATTTGGTTAAGCTTCTTTGAATGACACATTGGTAGCTTATGCAAAGAAAAAACAAACCACCAAAACAAACATTTTGATCCAATTGTAATACATTAGAAAATCCTAGCTTTCAGCATCAATGAGTCCTAGGAGATCTCAACACCCTAGCTTAATACTCAAGCAGAAAAAGCACGATATAAATAGCTATATTGAAAACACCATCTGTTAACAACCACTTGCATTTGGGAGTGCAGTAAATGGCTACAAATGCTTTCATTACCAGTCCACTTCAGAAACACATCCATACTCCTCTTAAACAAGCCCATAAATTGTTTCTTACCAGTAGAGGCTGTGAGTAGAGTTCAAGCTGTGCTCTGTAAATTATGTCCTCCAGTACCTCCTGGCCAAGATCCCACTGACCATTATATCTAAAAAGTAAAGAAAGAGGTTTATCTTCCATACCTTATGAATTCAAACTTGTCTTTTTTCTGCCCAAATCCAGCTCTTCCTTTCTTTGCTTATGTAGAAAGGTCATCAACTGTATGTACACCCCAGTCCCTTCACTTCTTTTAAAATTATAGATAAAGCACTTGTTTATTAATCTTACTGGATAACAAAAAGACTGCTTCCTGTCACCTCCAAGCAAGGCAAAGTTGATGCCATAATCAGGACAAACTTAAAGAATAAAAAAAAAAAAAAAGGGTCAAGATGTAAAGGTTAACACTACTGAATTTCCATCAGAAATTAATCTTTGCTACCTCAGAAACTACTGATATTCAAGAGGTGTGCATTTCATCAGGTTATCTTTGCATCCAAGCTTATTATGCATATGAACAGAAGTTATCTGGTAGTAGTGGAAACTTGGGAAAAGATGAAGCTAGAAGCCTAACTCTCTTCAGCACCTACTGCTGGCCCTTCATCACCTAATTCAATGCTGACAAAGATATTTTAAAATTATCAGTTGGCTGAGCAAGCAAGTAATGGGAAACACACTAATCAAGTTTTAAACTTGTGTTATGAGTTTAAGTATTTTTTTTCTCAAGCACAGAACAACTAGCATTTATTTTTTAATTCATGTAAAAGCAGACATTTCTCTTTATACAAAAAACCATCCACTTACATGGTGTAATAGACACCCGTGAGCAGCTGCACCATGAAGTCAGGGTCTAACACCACTCTACCACAGTGCTCTTTCCAGCGTTTTTCATGCTGCCGTGGAAACCCACTCACACACAGCCTAAAAAACACACACCACTGTTAAAAAAGGTTAACCCCACAAGACTACAAATCACTTTACATCACAGAGATTTTGGTTAATATTAAAAATTTATTTTTCAAAAATAAACAACATAAGAACAAGTAAATAACATAGAACATTCTTAGGTTGCTCTCCCAACCATTAGTTTTTTAACACTGCCTTGACACGTGGCTTGCTGATAATCCAGTGTTATTCTCATATGGCCATTAACTCCATCTGTTTTCTTCAAATTGTAACCAGCTTCTAAACAACGAGAGTGGCAAGATATGTTGGTGCCAGCAAGATGTGTTGCCAGCCACCAAGTATGAGACTATCTCCAAAATTCAGTAACTAAAACCAACTTTCTTTAAAGGAAATATTTCAGTGGTATAGAAGAGAAATATGTCATCTCCCACCTAATGTATGGTGACAGCATGCAATTATCTTTTACCTGAAGCTGGATAACACAGATACTGTATTCTTCAGAACTGCTCTCAGCTGCCTTCTAATAAAAATAGTTCTGACCCTTGAAAAAGGGCTTCCCTTCCCATATACTGCATAGCTTTGAGTCTTCATAAAAAACCATATAAATTTATTCATAACTTTAATATCTGAATCATCATCATAGAAGCAACACATGGCCGCTAATACATAATAACTGCTGCACAAAAAATCCCTAGCCTAGAAAATGTCTCTCATCTCTATCTAAAGAACAGATGTACCTTTCAGATGCAGGACAATTCAACATGTTTGACAAATATAGTGTACCCACAACTCAAGTGAAGATGATATACTAAGAATTAACTCATTCCCATCAGAAAGCACATGAAAGAAAACAGGCTATAATCTTAACTGCATGTGTGTGTTACTACAGAATATATGTTTGTCAGAAGATAGTCTGACCTTTCTTTGCTGCATAACCAAATTGCATGTAATGCTTTTCTTTCATGGCAGTACCGTGCTGAAGCAAACAAGCTAAATCAAAAAAACATTTAAAGAGATCCCTCTGTTTAGATGTAATAGAAGAGCTAATTTATCTCATTTTAGACAAAAAAGCTGGTAAAAAAAAGGCATATGGGAGTATCAAATATACCTGAGATTTTTTTGGAACAAAAAGCAGGCATCTTTGCCAGTAGATGCTTCTGTTCAAGCAGAAGGTCATTTAAAGGGCATGTACAAGAGAAATCACGGTACTGAATTCTGCAGAAAGCCAGATGTTATTTTCAGGGAAAAAAAAAAAGGAGGGAAAAAAACCCACTAAAATCCAAAACATTGTGGAAGCACTTCATATAAACCATCCCCAGAAGCAAGATGCTAATATTTGGAAGTAGAGCAAACTGGATTTTTAAGCTGACCATACTGAAAAGTAATGAAAGATATGTAAATCCAAAAAATGCAAATTAGTCTGAGTCACTGAAGTGCTGGGGCCTGAGCTGTGGGCCCCAAGTTGGAGCTGACCTGTGGATGAGTCACAACCTAGCAGAATGTTTTGGTTTTCTTATTGGCTTCATGTTCCAGAGGCAGAACCTGGCCCACCCATGTCTCTGTGGCTCCACCCTCACACAGGTGTTGTGGTGGTGGGCAAGGCCAGGGCTATATCAACCAGGAACTGATCAGTTGGAAGAGCTTCCTGTTGGGTGTGGCATCTGTTGGGGCTGGTCACATCTTGCTGAGCTCTCTGGGTGGTGTCCTTCCGTGTGAAGGGCCACTGAGGCCAGAGTGGGGAACAGAGGAGCTGGGCCTACAGGAACCGATGACAGGACTGTCTGAAGGAAGACATGTGAGGGGATGTTGCTGAGTTCAGCGTTGGCCTGTGTGATCAGGCAACTGATGACAGCATAAAATGATGACAGCTGAACCAGCACAACAGTAGCTTCAACTAATTTTCAAAAAAATTGCTTTTTTTGTTCTTTCCAAATAACAGAAAGTTACAAAACTAGAATGAAAGCCTATGCAGTAGTAAGATAATCCACGTGTTTTATCTGCATGCAAGCACAGCTTCAAATTTCCAATTACGCTGCAAGACTGACCAAGAGTTAAATTTTAAGTTATTAAACACAACAAGTAAATTCATCTTGTTTTGCCAGATGTCTATTTAGAAGTCTTGATGCACCCTGCAAGACTATTTCAAAGACAAGTGTCTCACCTGGAACCCATCCCACAAAGTGATTGGTAAGAAGAGGCAGGCATATAGACAATAGCAGAATTGTAGCACAGCATAAGAAAGCTCAGCACCTCAAACCTGAAAAGCAACAAGAACAAAATCTTGCATGGGTTAAACTCTTAAAATTTAACACAGAAATCCTACAACTCAGTCTCAAAAAATACCCCACAGGAAAAAGTGTCAGAAGTAAGCACACATCCTGAAATCTTTTTTCATTATAATTCAGTAACAGACTATTAAAAGTTTCAGTATTAAACACTTAAATATTATTACTGAAAGCCATTAGCATATGTGGAAACTATGGAGGAAATTGTATATGCCATAATAATTGGACAAAGTTATGGAACGGGACAAGTCTGCAATGCATTCCAAGTTATTTTATCAATTTTCCCAGAGCTGGCTTTAGGCAGATAAAACTGGCAGTCACTAGAACAGCAGGGCAAGTTCTCTCATCCCTAGTTCTGTCTATTCACTCAGTTCCATCCCCCTTTCCAGTGGAAAAATCAGCCATAGCCTCATAGACAAAGCTGAATTTTGTTACACTTCTAGGAAAATTTGAGTTGAAGACTTAAACCCAAAGATATTCCTGATGGACACAAAAATTACATAGAAGTTACTCTCTCCTAAATTAACTAGTGGAGGAACATACAAAGTTGGAACAAACAGCAAAAATACTATACCTCAAGATTACCAAGACTGTTCCATGCACTTAATGCTGAGGAAGTACTGAAAACGTAATATATTTGGTCTTAATGTTTAAGGACTTACTGTCTGCCTAATGAAGCACCTCTAATGTTAGAATCCATCTACCTACCGGTTCTGTGCTGTGAAGGTTTCTCTTTGAGGATGAAGATCACTGTAAACTACTCTGATGAGATCATGCTGACATAGAGCTCCTTCAGTTAAAGCCATGGATCCAATAGTAGAGGGCTAGAAGTAGGTAGTGGGAGAAGGAAGGAAGGGGGCAGATATCAAGTCATAAGCAAAAGGTGCCTGAAAGGATTAAACCTCCTAGCTGCTCAAGCCAAAAGACATGCTTGTCTTGTGATCTGCAAAAATGAATTTGTAAATCTATTCTAAAAAATGAATACTGTAAATCTAAAAACATTACCTAACTTTATTATTATAAACAGCTTTCACACTTAAAAGCAATAGAGCAGGCGAGAGCACTTTTCAAGTTTGATTCTTACATATCCATTTATATTGTTTGTCTAATTTCATACGCCTTTTGTCCAGCAACCGTAGAGAAAGAAAAACACAATTCCAAGCTCAAACTGTATTCAGGAGGAGTTAGAAGGAAGACCACTTTTATACTAATATGTAAGAGGCAAAAAATCACAGCTGCAACTGCAACACAACTAACCTCTGTTCAAAACAGTCAGCAAAGATTTTTCAATATTTACATTCCTAATGTAAATTCCTAATGTAATTCCTAATTGCAAGCTACTGACATCGAAAACTTACTGCAACAAGCATCTAAAATGGCCTGTTGCACCAAATGGATCCAGCTTCCATTCCTCTAATAGATCCAATTCTAATTTCCCACAGCAGCTCTTACCTCATGATATATTGAGGGTTTAGATAACGAAGGGATAGTGAAAGATAAAACTTTGTTGTTTCCATCTTTGTCAGCAATTTCCTGCATTAAAAACCAAAACAGAAGTAAAAAGATAGTCCTTGGAATAATTTTCAACTTTTAGAAGGCATTAACAAGTAAGAAGTTAGATGCCCTGATCTGATAAGACCAGCCCAAAGTATCTGTGCACTTGTAGAATATCAGCAAATTTACATACATGTTTAAAAAGTGGGAAAGACCTTTATCACAAACTGTTTTGCAGAATCAGGCTGCAACACTTAAAAAAACAGCATTGGCTCCTTGATCAGTGAGACTTCATCACAAGCAAAAGCCCACCTTCCTATTATAACATTTATTTATAATAGAATTGCGTAGTGGAACAAGGCTACACTTTAAGCCCAAAAGATATATAGACACATGATGAGTCACTTGGTGACAAAAGGCAGTATTTAATAATAAATGCATCACAGAGAAAAGGTGAAATCAAGGGGACTGGCAAAGTTTCTTCAGGCATTCTATCAATAAGAAATACACAATGTTTTCTCAAAAGGCTTTCAAACTGGTCAGATTTTATAGTTGCTAGGCTACCACATAAGTAAACCTATCAGTTTTTAAAGCAAATATACTAAGAGCAATTACATAAGACTATACCCAAAAAGGGAGTCTAAAATCCTGCCTTCTCACTTTGCACAGCAAATTTCCAAACAATGAGCTCTAGTCATTCCAGTTTATGTGAAAACTTAGCCCAAGGTAGCACAATACTTGTAGTAGGCCTTAAGGATCACAATGGGACAACAGTTGATAGAATTTAGCAGATTGAAAAAGATTTTTCCTTGTCTTTCACTTTCTATGGTCTATGCAATTAAGCACTGAGAAAATAATTTCACTTTCAGTCTCAGTATATGTGCAGAAAAGTATCAGTAACTTAAAGAAAAATAAATAGTGGGAGCCACTGTCCATTTTGAAGCCTCTTTCTTCCTGAATCTAGAGAAAATGAAGAAATTACTGTCCTTAAAAATATGAATCACCAATATGACTTTCAAAAGAACTGCAAAAGGACCTGTACAAGAAAATGGTCAAAGATACAAATGCTACTTCAGCCCAGCAAACAGTACCAAAAATCAGCAAGCAGTTTGCAGTGTTTTTTTTTCTATCAGAATAAATCTAAAATAACTGGATCTTCCAGTTGTTAGAGCTAATCTATAGACGCACAACAAAACAGTTTTTTTTAAGAACTACAATTTGAGTGTTCTGTCTCATCATGTGTAGAAACATAATACATAAAGGAGGGGTTTACTACAATAGAGAGAAGGGTGATGTTTCAGTGTAACATGTTTTGAAGTCCTGTAACACAGAAATTCCCATTAAAGAATGACTATCTTACCAGTATGGCTAAATGTATCAAATAGCCTCATGACATTACAAAAGTAAACATTTCCAGGCTAAGGTAAGGATATAAAAAACTACTTTTACATCCAACGGCCAAACTTAATAAATCTACAGTTACTGTTACTTGTTCTTAAAAATCACAGTTCCACTGAAGACAACTGTCTGCCTCAAATGTAGACATGCATGTATCTAAGTGCTAGCATACTAAGTGCTGGAGTGGTTTTGGCTTCAAATTATCCTGGAAAAAACATAATCAGAGTAAGTGGGAAGGCAGGGGAAAGTGACACATGAAGACTGACCAAGCATATTGGTCTGACAATCATCTCCACACAAAGTTGTATTTTTCAATGTTAAGGAGGGCTACTTAATTTCCTTATAAATGCAAATATGTAACAGTTCAAGAAAGCCCATGAGATGATCCTTTTTAGTTAAAAAGTTTACCCAAGAAGTTTACTATAAGAAAAAATATATTTTGCAAACACATTCTTACTAAACCTTCATTACACTATGCTTTTTTCCAGATCAAATAGGCTTTCATGTAAGCATATTGTAATTTTAAATAGGTTCTTCCAATAATTTACTTTATTCCTAGCAGTCAGTGATGCAAAACCTCAGATGAAAGCTTTCCTCAGTCATTCTCACTCGTTTCACTTACCAAGTTGTAAATGCCAAGCAGCAACGCTTCAATACAACCATTACTCTGCCTATCCCTGCTGGCAGTAAGACGCAGGTATACCCAGATCAATTCTGGCAAGAACTGCAGTGTGAACCTCTTGAGTCGAACTTCAGAACTACGATAAAGTTCAAAGAGCTGGTGGCAAACGGGCTCTAGGAGCTGTGGAAAGACAAAAAGGCTAATGAATAACTGTCAGGGTTCTCTAATAAGGGAGAATGAAATAGCAAATATAGGGGCTATATCATGTAGCCTCTGCAGACAGTAAAAATTACATTCCTTTATGGCAAGTAAGTGAACTAAAATGATATCTGTATTACTTTTAAGGAGATCTATAAGGACAGATCTGAAGGGCACTGGCAGTACTGGGAAATGTGGCCTTACTACAGCCACCACCATCTTGTGCTTTGAGTACATTATTCTCTAGGGCTGTCAATATGAGATTTATTTTGTATGCAGGTACTAGTTTAAAGCATGTGACAGACACACATGAACTATGTGCACCATAAAACTTTAACAGTGCAGTTGTAAGGTTTATGAAAGTACAAAGGTTAAAGATTAGCTGCTAATGACAGCTTCTAATGGCAAGTCTATTGACAGAAATGTGAGTTAATTTCTTATCTACAATATTTTAGTCTCAAAACCCCTAAGTGTGCATTTGTTCATTACAATGCAAACTGTTTTTTCCATCTTGAGCAGCTCTTCATGTTTCAGTACAAGAATCAAAAAAGGCTCTTATCAAGTCAGTGAGATAAGCTTGCCATTTTAAGAGTCTGCAATGCCAGATCAATAGGTAAGAGATGTCCACAGAACTGTTAATGAAGAGGAAAAACAAACAAACAAAACCCCAACAACAGCAAAACCCAAACATGTTAAATTGTCTTCCTCTTTCCTGTGACTAATAAGGTTTTTTAATACCAAACTCAAAAACTACCAAAACAACAATTAAAAAATTCCAAGGGGAATTTTGATAAGGTTTTGGATCAATACCTAGTATTACACTTTAAGAAATGGGATGATCCAACCTAAGGAAAATACTCATGGGAATCCATGTCCAAAAAGATGGAGGCATCCATGTAACCTAAAGTGTTTACATATTCATAAAGAAGAGAGAGTCAGAAAATAGAAGCCAGAATCTCAATTAAGTCTTCTTTCTAACTATACATGCTTTATGCAACTCTCACATACATACATGATAATATTAAACATTAAATTATACATGTCAATTTTTAGAGCAATAAAATCCCCACATTTGACCAATACAATAGCAGCTGTACTTGTGAGACCAAAAGGCATAAATAAGAAATACCCAGTGCACAGCAGAAGATCAGACAAGGCATATATGACTCCTCTTTCAGTACAGACTCTCAGGGATATGCATCTTAGGACTTACAGAGCTTTAGCAGATGTTTCATAGACTTTGATGCATTCTTCTTTCATTCACACACTGGATGTGTTCAAAATAGGTTGGACAGGGCTTTGAGCAGCCTGGTCTAGTGGAAGGTGTCCCTGCTGACTCCAACCATTCTATGATTCTGTGATTAACTTGTCTATTCATCAAAGTATTGGTACCCAGAATTTCCTGTAGAATTCACTGTCACTCTTTTGCTATGCTGCATGAAGATTTACTTCTGTGGTTTGTTGTGAACCATCCATCCTCTTAAAAAACTTTGAAGAAGTCCCTTGCTATCAGCAGAGGAACAGATATTTCTACAAGGGATTAGTTTGAACGTTTGATAGATGTTCAATGCCATAAATATGTATGACTGTACAACTTCACATACTCATATGTGGACCTAGATATTTTAGTATATCACAAACATGAAACAAATTTGACAGAGCATCACCCAAGAAAGGGTGAACACACTAGTTTCATTTTTAACACACGGTATTTTGGTCAATGAAGCATACCATCTGTAAACCATTTATTACATAAGCCACTACATGACATCTACATAAAACAAAACTTCACTATCAGACAAATCTCTTTTGGTATAAGTACCTTGTGTAACAAGGCTCGTGATTAACAGTGTAGTTACTCTAAGCTAAAAGCCTGTTTTTACAACAGAAGCAAAGAGATACTCCACAAGAGAGGGAAGGAAGAAAGCTGACATTGACAACATTGATATGGCATGAAACAAGTCCAGTAATTTGGAGCACGCAGAGTTTTTACAAGCTGTATATGTAAAATCTCACCACTTAATTATTGGTTTGGGATCTAAATTAAATTAGAAGCCTGTAAAGCTTCTATTGCAAACATTAATAAAACAATGCTAGGGCTTTCTCTATCCTACTGAGCATATATAATTTTATCTACTATATTTATTGCAGTATTTCATACATATGTAACACTTTATATTCAAGACATGCGTAAGTACATTCTTCCTTAATATTTACTTAGTAGAAACTCCTATGTAAAGTGACGCTAATTAAAACCATCTGATACAGTAGATGTTCAAATCCTCAGAGACAGAACTCTATCCTTGTTTTATGAAAGGCTTAGCACATTTCAGAAGTTCAAATAAAGTGGTTAATAATAAGATCACTGAATAAGTCTGTAGGTTTTCTTTAAAAGAAAATATAAGCAGGAAGCTAGAGTAAAGAAGAAAAGAAATCTCTGGAAACAGATACAAGAATATCTGCAAGGAGATAACAGGTGCAAGAAAAGCTAAACAATTATCAGAAACTAGACTTATGCAGCAGCATTGCTATAAATAGTACTTCTATTAGATTAGAGATTACAGCAGCCCAAAGCTGTTTCCTGTTTGAAATTAGCCAGTCTAATCCAAGTCCCATTAAAAACAGAGGAAAAGAATAATTTACTTTAGTCAGATGAGACTCAACCAGAGCCATTACTGAGTTTTATTTTCCTTCAAATGACAATTTTATAAAATTGGTCTTTTAAGTGAAACCATGCTCCCTAGAAAGATAGAAGCAATATCCAGTCACTGCAAGCACAGAAATACTCCCCATTTCTAGTAGCTGTCATACTGGTAGCATAACAAGTTTAAACAACCAAAAATTACTTGGGTGAAAACCTGAAACTTGTTTGTAGCAACTACTACAGCACTTTGGGTGTGTTTAGAGCTTTAAGTCCATAAGAAAAAGCTGCCATCACAAAGACACTATAACACAAGTATTTTCCTTTCATCCTGGTTATCTGGCTTTTCAGAGAACCAGCCTCTTCCAATTTATTCTCTGAATATTGAGAAAACACTGGATAAACATAGGAAACAGAGCTTTTGTCACCAGTAGAGGGTGTACACATGACTAGCACACACTTTTTTAATTCCAAAGATCTTTCAGTCCAGTCTCAAAGGAAAATGAGTAGCACAACAGTCAGACAAAAAATTGAAAGTAAAGTCTTATAACCACATCTCTTTTCTGACAAACGAAAAACTTATATTAAAAGAGCTTTCTTATACAGCATAATCAGCAATTAGCATAGCAAATAATTAAACTAAATTTTTTACTGTCTTAAATATACAGTAAGTGATAATGATTTAATTTGCAGACTTCATTTTTATACCTCACAGAGATGCAGACCAGTCATGTTTGAAGGAAACTGATGAATAGCTTTAGTTTGACTTATTTCACAGGTTTGCCAAATCTTAAGAGCCATAACTTGAAGTAAAATATAATGCATTATAAAAATGCACGACAAAGATTGGAAATGCTTGGCTTTTTGAAGAATTTGATCATTGTAGAAAATAATGTGCTCATTTTAGGCTTACCCATAAAATAATGGGTGATATTAGTTATTATGTGAAGAGTACTGGGTCTGGGAAGTGCTTGGCATTGCAAAGGTGATTTTGCTTCAAGGCTGTCCCAGATAAACCTGAATATTAATGTGGGGCTATTTAATGTTTAGATTTCAGTCCTCCATTAATGTAAAATCTATAGAGCATTTATGTCTACAACCATAAACTAACTCAAAAAATTTTAAAACTATCTTAAAAAAGCATTACTTCAAAAGCACTTTACTTTGGAATTCAAGTGTTACACAAAAAACATTACATTATTCAGTTAAATTAGCTGTTTATGAGCAACATCACTCTCTACTCTTCATGTAACTTTCTGTTCTAGTCATTATCTTCTCCTTATTATAATAAGTCAGGGAATTTCCTAAAAGGTAAATAGCAACAATGGTATTTCACTTGACACTATGCTTGCCTTCATTTGATAGCTCTTAAATTGGTAGACAGTTGTCCAAAAAAAAAAAGATAAACTCCTTGGTTATTTGTTTTGGTTCCTGAACAAGCTG
>VZZY01018912.1:0-11539 GCA_013400335.1 Eurystomus gularis | reverse complement strand
TCCATCATTTACCAGCAGCCCTGACTAACTGGAGAGGTTCCGCTTGACTGGAGGTCAGCAAATGTGATGTCCATCTACAAGAAGGGCCAGAAAGAGGATCTGGGGAACTACAGACTTGTCAGTCTGACCTTGGTGCCAGGGAAGGTTATGGAGCAGATCATCTTGAGTGCCATCACAGGGCACATACAGGGCAACCAGGTGGTCAGGCCCAGTCAGCATAGGGCTAGTCCTACTTGAAAGGCAGGTCCTGCTTGAGTAACCTGATCTCCTTCTACGGCAAGGTGACCCACTTAGTGGATGAGGCTGTGGATGTTGTTTATCTGGACTTTGGTAAAGCCTTTGACAACATTTCCCACTGCATTCTACTGGAGAAACTGGCTGCTTCTGGCTTGGCATATGCTTTGGTGGATGAAAAACTAGCTGGATGGCCAGGCCCAAAGAGTGGTGATGAATGGAGTTAAATCCAGTTGGCATCAGTTATAAGGAATGTTCCCCAGTGCTCAGTACTGGGGCCAGTTCTCTAATAATATCTTTATCAGTGTTCTGGACGAGGGGTTTGGTAAGTTTGCAGACGATGCTAAGTTGGGTGGGAGTGTTGGTAGGGAGGTTCTACAGAGGTAACTGGACAGGCTGGATTGATAGGCTGATGCCAGTGGTATGAGGTTCAACAAGGCCAAGTGCCAGGTCCTGCACTTGGGTCACAACAACCCCATGCAATGCTACAGGCTTCAGCAAGAGTGGCTGGAAAGCTGCCTCATGGAAAAGGACCTGGGGGTATTGTTAGACAATCAGCTCAGTACGAGCCAGCAGTGTGCCCAGGTGGCCAAGAAGGCCAACAGCATCCTGGCTTTGTATCAAGAATAGTGTGGCCAGCAGGACTAGGGAAGTGATTGTCCCCTGTACTCAGCAATGGTGAGGCTGCACCTTGAATGCTGTGTTCAGTTTTGGGCCCCCTCACTACAGGAAGGACACTGAGGTGCTGGAGAATGTTGAAAGAAGGGCAGTGAAGCTGGTGAAGGGTCTAGAGCACAAGTCTTCTGAAGCGTGGCTGACGGAACTGGGATTGTTTAGCCTGGAGAAAAGGAGGCTGAGGGGAGACCTTATTGCTCTCTATAGCTACATGAAAGGACGTTGGGTTCCATATGAGACTAAGCAGGCAGATGGTAAATGCTATTCTAGCACACCTTTGTAGTTGGGATATGTTTCTTTTTCAGCTGTGTTGAAAGGAGCAAGTTACTGCCTGGATAATAATCTAATTATTTTATCTTTTTTTCTTGTTTTCCCAACAGAAGAGTTGCCCAGTCCCAGTATGGAAGAACTCAATGGCTCTGCAGAGACTCCCCTGCTGAGCCAAGGGCGACATGGTGCTATTAAGTGTGGGTGGCTGCGGAAGCAAGGAGGCTTTGTCAAGACCTGGCACACACGCTGGTTTGTTCTCAAGGGTGACCAGCTTTACTATTTCAAGGATGAAGATGAAACCAAGCCCTTGGTAAGTGAAAGGAGGAGATAGGATGGGAGGTGAGGGAGGAAAATAAGTTAATGCAAGCAGAATTGTCTTGTGTTTACAGAACCAAACCTCTCCATCTTTATCACTGACTCAATACAATTTGGGATTTTGATGACAGTGAACACAAAACTGAGTCAGGCCTTGGCAATTAGAGTGATTCCCCCATCAAGCTTGTTTCTAAAACTTATTTTTCCAGGTTAGGTTTTCTCATTGCTGGATTTTAAAGGGAGTGAAGGGTACATGAGGTTCAAGTAGCAGAAATCAGTCAGATGGACTTGATTATCCAGATTAATAAACTGTATTTGAAAAGGTGGTGCTTATTTTTCTACAGTTTAAAATGTGCAGTATCCCTGCTTTGTGTCTTCCCAAATAGGAAGGACTGTAGCCTGAATACATTGCCATCTGTAATGTGGAACAGACTGCTGTCTGTTGCCTGGTTCCTGTTGTGGTGATTTACTGCTCCGTAATGCTAATCTATTTTCCTATTTATTCAGCTTTTTCATCAGCATGCTTTTGGGCAGCCTATCTTTAGAGTGCCATAAGAGCAGATTAAATAATTTTACTTCTCAGGTCAGGGCAGGCCTGAACCTCTGTGATAATACATTAAGAGAGATTTCATGCTTGCACCTACAAAGGAGTATGATAATCCTATGTATTAAATATTTTCTAGATGCTTGTGACCACCTCTGTGCAGATACTAAAATATAACCACACTCATATTTTCTATGCCTTCTAAATTTTTTATGGAGTACATTTATGTGGAATTTCACAGGGAGTTTTCAGAGATGTAAAGCCCATCTAATCTAGCTTCCTGTATGGAAGGGGTCATGACACTTTGTCAAGCTTTACAGTTTGTATTGTGATGCACCTGTTAAAAAAACAGTTTAGTCTTGTGGTAATTGTTTCCAAAGAAGGGTCTTATATGAGTTAGTTTCTAAGTATCGATTTCACAGCCTTGGTAGATGTCTGCCCTTAAAATGATCCCAGATAGTATAGGTTAATTATATAATACTCTGCATATTTACAAATTATATGTTAGTATAACTACTTTGAATATGAATATAAAATAGCTAATAATTTCCAATAAATCAGATGTATGTTTCACCGTATATATTTTGTTAATCAAGAGTGTAAAAAGCAGCCATCAAAATAAAAATGTTTATGGGCCAGAGCCTGGGTTTCCAGAATAGAAATAAGTACTTCTTAGCACTTAACATCTCGAAGTGTTTGCATGCAAGGACTTAATTTCTTTTTGAGAGGTGATATAATGCTGTATTTCATGGAGCTTTGTACGGCACTATGGAGCCAAAATTATCATCTTGTCTGTCTGCCACTGATCTGTGGGCTGACTTCAAATCCTGTTGATTTTACTGCTTTCCTTTTGTGAAATAAAGGTGGTGATTCTGTTCTTCTGATACCTTTTGATAGTTTAGGTAGCAGTTGATTAAATAACTCGGTTTGAGTTTTCCACTGAAATCTCAAGTAAGTTCATAAAGACACCTAGAGAGGTGGGGCAGGGGGAAGAATTGCCAACAGAAGTATAACTTACAATACGGCAATAGGTTTGGAAAGTGAATGGGCCTGTGCAAATTAGGATCAGTCAATATGTCACCTTAGTGGAGCTTTGGAATGTTTCTGAAGCAATCTACATAAATGTCAGTTCCTGAAATATGTCTCAGGGTCAATACCATCTACAGAAATGTTTTTTTCTCATTTAGCTATATTTGAAAGGTTTGCTGCATTAACTTTGACAAGAAAATCAGTATGACCTTCTGGGAACCCTGTTGCTTTTACTTTGAAGAGCTAAAGCAAAGAACTCCATTGATACCATACATTTTCAGTGCATAAGGATATCATTCAGAAATGGGAAGTGGTATTTTGATATATTATTATATTAGCTGTGTAGTGTTGGATCTGTATTTAGGATAAATACCTGTTTATACATTACTGATTGTACAGTCTAGATTGTACAATGTACAATTGGACAATAAATCTTTTAGACAATAATATAATGGAAGAGAGTGTTAATGAGGTTTTTTCCAAATCAGATTGTCGTTCTTATTTTGCCTACTGCTTGGTTGTGTTTGGAAGGAGGCAGAGAGTAGTGATCACTTGTCCTGAGGAATGCTCTAATTGCACACCTTGCATATATATATTTATAGAAGGTGGAAGAACTATAGCAGAGGATGACAGGCAAGTGAGTTTCTGTTCATAGCCTTAGTGTGAATTAGAGGAAAAGCAGAATCCAGTTCATGGTGTGAATTCAGCAGGTGTCCTGAGCACCAGCCTGCTTAACATTTGGGCTGCGATTCTGCCCAGTCTGTATCAGAAATTATGCTGTGATACTTGCATTTTTGAAAGTAATGGAGATGTGAATGAAACAGAATTTCAGAAAAATATTATCCATTAGACTTTATTCTACAAGTGACTGTGTATA
Source organism: Eurystomus gularis (assembly GCA_013400335.1). Taxonomy (NCBI): domain Eukaryota; kingdom Metazoa; phylum Chordata; class Aves; order Coraciiformes; family Coraciidae; genus Eurystomus; species Eurystomus gularis. The sequence continues at coordinate 7,595 of VZZY01018912.1, read as the reverse complement.
ATAGGAGTAAAGAAAAGAAATAGCATCTTGTGTCTAAACCATCAGTAAATGCTTTGGAATTCCTGAAGCATTGTCATTTCCTGCCAGTAATATAGGTAGCCAACACATACACTTTAGTCTGTGTGTACATTTCCTTGGTGTCAGACTAATAAATTTAAAAGTCACTAACTATCAGTGTGAGTGTGGGGAAACAGGTTTGCTAACCTGTGTCAGATACCTACAGGCACGCAAAGCTAGTGAAGAACAACAGTACACAGCTGTCAAGTCTTAGAGTGAAGGTCAGTAAGTTGTCATTGATTCTTTATCATCATCAAACACAAGAATCTCTAAAACATGTAATTTTTCATCAGTAAGAATAGCAGCTATCTTTTACTCTGATATCCTTGAAATATCTCTGGGGATCTTGCAAAGATGGTATTTCTGTTTTCTGAAGATGTTGGTACCGATAGCAATAACATAGTTAATTCCAGAAGACAAGAAAAAAAAGAAATGAGTGAGCAAGCCATGTGAAGAAATAAAATCCGATTTTTGATAATTCTGTGTAATTTTTACTTCTTGGAAGTGATACTGGATTTTGCCTTGTTAATTCTTTTTACTGTTTTGGTAGGTCACCTTACCCCTGAGAGCCCATTCTGCTTTAGAAAACTATTTTTATGCTAGATCTGAAGGTCAACTAACCAAGCTTGAAATATGGGCAGCTGAAAAAAAGCATTTGTCATTCCTCATTTCACAGTACAGCCATTGTTTAAATGCAACCCATGAAAATGTATTTCTTGCTTTCTTCTCTGCCTGTGGTTAACTTCTTCAGCTTGTCTGGGTTTGCATGGTCTTAAATGAAGATGGGAGGAGGAAGTCGATGTCTTCTCATTGACACAGCACGCTTTTCTGTGGTTTTGTGAGCAGCAGGACAAAGCTTTCAAGCATCATCTCCTTGTTGCGGCTTTGCTGTCACACTTTCCTGGTGTTACTGAGGAACTGAATTTATGGGAGTAAAGCTAGGTAACCTGTGTTGATGGAGCATCAATGATATGAGGTTGTAAGAATGGGCAAGTTCATTCAGTCAAAACAGTTTTCTAGGCTTTGGCACCTATTTAATGTCACTGCCATTCAACTTGGTTTATGGACTTGAATTTGAGGTGTGTACAGTAGAGAAATCTTAAAGAACTAGTCTTCAAGAAATACTTGTTGGTGTATGCCTGAAAGCAGATGACAACCCGCTGTTTCAGTTTATATCCCATCCTGAACATTTTGGTATGCAGTCTTTATCTTCTAGATCTTGTTAAGCTCTTAACTGTTTTGTGTAAGTAATGTTAAACAGCATTCAGGTTCTTAGCATTAGGTTCTGTTAAACGGCTCACAGGTTCTTAGACAAACCCTGGGAAGGGACAGCAGATATGAATGCTAAGGTGTGAATCTTAAACGTGGAATTTGAATCCATCTTTGAAACTGAGTAAGTGACAGCTGGAATCTTGAGTACAGGTCACTGTTTGTCTGTAAGGGAAAGACTATCTCTGATGTACAAACAGAACGTATTTTGAAGTATTGCTTTCCGGCAAAATAGTGCTTCCCCTTTAATTTGATTTGTGTAAAGATTTCATTGACAGGATTTTCAGTAAGGGAGATCAGAGTATTATTCACTCTAATCTTTGTCTTTGGAAAGCCACAACAACTAGCTTTTGTGTAGCTACTGAAGAGCAGCATAGCAAGCAAAATAGCTTCTCAGTAGGTATGACTTTGACTTGTAAAAGCAACTCCCTTGGTCCTGCATAGGGGAGAATGTGAAGCACCAGGTCTGTGCATGCTTGGATTTATCTGCCTTGCTCAGAACTCTGCCTTTCGTGGAGCAGCTTCAGGGACTTCATGTGAAACAGCAAAACAGCAAGGAGTGTCCAGACCACTGTTTGTTTGTTTGTTTTGTCATTTCTAGGCAAAACACTTGCCAAGACATGGCAAAACATCAGTCTAGGAAGTAGAAACAGTCTTGGGATGGACATGCACTACTGGGTGAACCCTCACCTGTGTAGGAGCAGTGCTTTAAAATACTGAGTTACCTAAAACCTTTTGCAAACAACAAGGGAGATATTAATCAAATGCAGTTATGCAATAGTCACAAGAAATATGGGGGGTTAATAGGCAAAGCATGTTTCCTAGGATTTTCACTGGAAATTCAATATGATGGATGAAATTATGTAGGATTTTATTGAGATCAATGGTGATGTTTGCCAGTAATGAAAGGATTTACCAGAAAGGCTTTCTATTATTGGCTATTGGATAAATTTTTTTTGAGCGTGGCAAATACGGAACTTAAAACCCAAACAAATAAAAAGAGTCCACAAAAATCCCTCAGAAAGCACATCTTAAAAAGTTCCTGTGAATGCAGTGGAATGGAAAGATGTTCACAATTTAGATGAAGATTTTTAAAAGGTCAAATGACATGGTGTTCTGCAGAAGCAATCAGCTGCCAATGACTTTCTGAGAGAGTAGTGCACTGTGGAGCAGTCCTGATAAAAGGTTTCTATCTGGTCTTGCTGGACTTTGCCTAAAAAACCCCAACCAGGTATACCAATAGTAGTGGCCCAATTTTTCAGATACCTGAATGCAGCCTCTTTGTGACTGACTGCACACCCCTTCTAATAATTTCTGCTTGTGGAATGCTTGTTGTTGGGTAAACTTGCACTACCAGTTGCAGGAGAGCAGTTGGCTTGCACTGAGCTTGGTGTAGTCCTGGCCTAGTTATTCTTACTATCTCATTGTCATTCAGCAGTCTGGAGTGTGATCTCTCCTTTATTTTCTTTCGCTTTATGGCTTTTAACTTTGCATAAGCTCACTAAAGTAACTGCTTGTTGCAGTTTTGCACGTCATGCAAACTAGAAACAGAATTTTTGATTAGCCGTGTATTCCTCGTGTAATGCTATTTCCTGTTTCTGGAAGTGTTTAGTTGAAGGAAGAGAAGCTTCTGTGTAACGTACTTTACTATTTATGACAATTGCATTTTTTTTCTTTCTGATCATTCTTATCTCCATCCACTGAATACAGGGTCTCTCAAATTTTAAACTGAAAATTAACTTCTTAACTCTTACCGCTAGCTGAGTTTCAGATGAGGCAAGAAGAATCGTATCTTGTCTGATGTGAGTAGCAGAATCTTGTGCTTTTTTTTTCTGTAAGAGACAGAAACACATGGCATGCATGGCAACGGGCAAAGCGATCTAAAGCCTGGTCTTTCTCACATAGTGAACTGCTACAGTGGTGGTTGTTAGTACAGAAAGTGAAGTGAAAGCCCCAAAACTGCTTTGGGCCTTTTTAATGGGTTTTCAGGGAATGGCTCCTCAAGTATATGAATATAAGCAGACTTTGGTGACCCAAGCACTGAAATTTCTGGAATACAGGGATGGTTATTTAAGGATAGTTCTTAGCTTTTACATACAGCAGAAAGTTCTGCTATTTCTAATATATGTGTTTGCTCTTCAGTCATTTATTGCTGCAGGTTTCAGCAACTTATTTGTAGAGATGCATGTTTAGGTTTTTTACTGTAATGACTTATGTCAGTGCTATTAAAGGTGTAATACACTTTGCTCTGTAGATACCCATGGGAATTTTGTACAAAACAGATTAGTGTGATAAGGCTTCGTTTATTTGAAACCAAAGTGTTTCTAATGCCATTATTATGCTGCTTGGGAAAGGTTTCTCAAATTCACAGGACTAAATTTCTATCCTAAGCCTGAGACCACAAGGTCAGTTGCTGAGGTGCTCAACTTGGAGGTAATCAAATTCCAACTTTAATCTCCTTTTCTGCTTCTTTCAGACCAAAACCATGAACTCAAATGTTAGGTAATTGTTCTTTGTTTAATTCCTTTGAAAAACTTTGGAGGCCTTGGGCTTGGCCCGGTAGGAGCCTTAAAAAATTTCGCAGGAAGAGAAAGGGTTTCTCCTCCAGCATCAATTTCTATGTTATTTACAGGACTGTCACTAAACACTGCGCAAGTGACATAACAAGTTATGGATTCTTTGCCAAAATCAGGTAATTCTTGCTCAATGCTTTGCCCCAGCTTATGCTGTTGGAAATTCAGTTCCCCCATGTTTTTTATGTTTCAGTGAAGTGCAAGGCGTATTCGGCGTCTCTCTTACTCAGGCTTATATGTAGCTGTTGTGTCATTGTCTGTGACTGTACTGATAATATCTACAAACTGCTATCCTGCTATTGTACCAATTTGTTTAAATCTGTTCATACTTCATTCTGGAGAGCTTGTAGCTTTTCATTCCCCCAAAACTTGAGTAAATTTTCAAAATAGCTCTCAGGTGCAGTCTTTGTCCTTGCATTGCTGGTGTTCTCTCTCTCCAGATTTAGCTCTGACCCCAACTTCCCTTGCATTTTCCTTTGCCTCCAAATACACTGGCTGTTGAAGAACTGCACCCCACCCCACTTTCCCAATATCTGTTGCATTCATAAAGGGCCAGCTGTACAGTTGTTGCTCTCTGATGTGGTTCAGTGTCTCTATCCCACTTGATGACTTGGAGAATAACATAAAATCATTACCGTCCTACTCCCCATGCCCCTAGCAGTTCCACTAGCTGCCTGAATAGTTCTTCAGTTTAAACTAAAACTAAAAGTTTGTAAGTATTTTCCACACTCAGCTTCTTTGATGCATTTTCACACCCACCTACCCCAAAACAAAAATCCAAACAGCAGGCCTGGATGCTGTGCAAGTCTGGGAACATCTACCTCCTTTTAGGCTTCAGAAAAACTGGTCCAGTGACTAAAGTTCAGAATTCCCTGAATTGAGACAGTTCTGTAGGTCAGAAATGGGAACCTTTCGCCATGTTTGGACTTGTATATTCTACTGGGACTTTTTGTTGTTATAACCTAACTCCAAGAAGTCAGAATGGTAAAGGAAAGATGATCCACCTGAGTCTACCTGTTTATGTGGCAGGCAGTACAGCCCCAGGTCCTCTTCCAAAGCCATTTGGGGACAATAGATAAATGTTTCCAAGACTTCTATATTTTTAATCCAAACTGGGAAATTAGTTTCAGTAAATATTTTTATAGTGAGAAAAGCAAAAATGCCTTGTGGCATTGATTGAAAATGCTAGTACCATTGACCCATGTGTATATTCAGAGCTAGAGCTCTCAAGTATGCTGCCATGTGTTGTATAAACTGTATGTATAATTAGACTCAGCCAACAGCTGCTGCTGGATTGGAAAAGGTTGCTGCTCTAATAAGACGTAAGCCAGCCAACAACCTAATTTCAGTTCTTGGTGGCCAATGCATCTGTTTAGTCCAAATGTCCAGAGAGCTGCCCTTACTTTGCGCTGGGTGGGACCAGGGAACTAACTTGTTTGCAATAGCTTGCTAACTCTGAAGTAAAGTGAAACCCTTAGTATGCTTCACTGTGTTTCATGGATGAGCAATACTTCCAGATGTAAGAAGCTGCTACATAGTACAAAATTGCTTTTCCTATGGTGGTGGAGCTGCCCAGTCTCTAATTGTCTTGAGTCTTGTGTTTCTTTTTATGCTTGCACCATCTTCCCATCCCTCCTTTCCTCTTAATTTATGGCTTGTGCCAATTGACAAGGTCTCGGGTGAGGAGGAAGAGGAAAGGGAAGATACTCTCTGCTTTTCTGTGTCTCCCAGATGAAAAGTGTGTTTCTAGTGGTCAGCAATGAAGGTATATTAACAGGTTAATGAAGTTATGTGGAGAGGAGTAAGGACAGTGTCAGGCTGCTGCTGATTAGAAAATATACCTGATGTATAACATCAGGTTCTGACGGTTGTCATTGATTGTCTTCTTACTACCACCTTCTTGTCTGAAGGACTGCTGCTCTAAATTCCTGATCAAGACAGTTATTTTGTATTATCAGCTTCAATGCAGTGCAATGCCTTTGGTCATATTCAGTTGGACAGCAGTGGTCTGCTGTAGATGTTTCTCTCTAGCTTTTCTTGTTTAATAGCTGTTATACCAGTAGAGTAAAGCAACTAACATGATGTTTTGCCAGTTACCTTCCGAAGTTCCCTGCAAGCGGGACCAGCTTTTATACCGTTAGATAAACAACTCAGGTTGCATAGGCAATCCTCAAAAATAACTTCAAAAGCAGGACACCTGCTATTTTTCCTCCTTATGGGATTCTGTCCAAGGTCGGCCAAGCCTGGGAAGAAACTCAGAAGAGGAGGAGGCACCTCTATCTGTTTTGGTCTGTTTCTCAGGACAGCTGTGTGTCTGTTCTCACAGCTAACCAGCTAATTTCCCAGCAAAGAAAAATCCTCTGCTGGTTTCAGTCACACTGTCTGGTTGTGAGGTTCATCCGTATGTCAGCTTTAATTCAGGGCCTATTGCTCAGGCCCTAGCACTTCACATGAATATTGCTGTATAACATCACTGAGGGTATAAGGTGAAATTCTGTGGAAGTGAATCTCCAAATTAAACTTTAAGTAAATCTAATGCTTTCTCTTTCAAGCGTATGTGGAGCCTTAACCATTAGAAAAGTAATTTTTTTTTTTTTATTGGCAATTCATTAACTCTGCACACAGCAGAGGCTATGTGATGTTTCTCTTGTCTAAGGGCAAAGGGTTGAAACAATGAATACATGTAGATGTTGTGTTTTAGAGCTGACTGATCAAATTTGGTGGCCTTTGATCAACTCATAGCCTGGAACTGCTGCAGGTAGCTTCTAGCTTAGCATAGGCTATTAAGAGAATGCTTGATATGCGAAAAGTTCAATTGGTGCTGTGTTATGTTATATCAGCTGTAGTTAATGCCCCTATTTAAGGAAATCCTAGGTGTGCTTTCTTATTGCAGGCTAACCAACTTGGTGAGGCAGGCTTTAAACTGAAGGACTCGGGGAGCAGGGTCCAAGTTGGCAATGCTCATGTCATCCCATCCAACTGGGGAGTAAGCCAAGCCAACCAGAGCAGCAACAAATGTTCCCTAGCTGCGTTCAAAGATGAGAGCCAGAAGGCCAACCACCTCAAGGGGTGTGTATGGTTATGGTAGTTCCTCTTGTACCACTCCAGGAAAATCTTCTTGCTCAATTAAGTCTCTGAAATGCCTGTACACCAACACATGCAGCATGGGGAATAAACAGGAAGAACCAGAAATGTGGGTGTGTTTGCAGGGCTTTAATCTCATTACACTTATGGACACATGGTGGGGTGGCTTTCATGACTGGAATGCCTTCTTGGAAGGCTATGTACTTCTTAGAAAAGATAATAAAGTTGAGGTAGTGGAGTTGCTCTTCATGTGTGAGAGCAACTGGAATGTATTGAGCTCTGCCTCAGGGGGGGATGAAGAATGTGCTGAAACGTTATGGGTAAGAATTAAGGGTCAGGCTAATGCGGGTGACACTTTTGTGGATGTTTACTACAGGCCACCTGATCAGGAAGAGGAAGTTGATAAGGTTTGCTACAGACAGCTGAAAGTAGCCTTATGATCATATGCCCAGGTGCTCATTGGGGAAGTTCAGTCACCCAAATATTTGCTTGGAAAGACCACACAGCGAGGCACACACAGTCCAAGAGGTTGTTGCAGTGCATTAATGACAACTTCCTGACACAAGTGGTAGAGGAGCCATCAAGGAGGGGTGTGCTGCTGGACCTTGTACT
>VZZY01018908.1:0-13579 GCA_013400335.1 Eurystomus gularis | reverse complement strand
ATGATTCTATGATTCTATTTCCAAAGAAGCCTAATAATCACAACAGTGATAGGAGGTGGGCTGCTGCATAGTCGTATCCTCCATGCTCTAAGCTTTCCCTTGGGATGACATTAGGGATGGGCCAGCAAAAGTTCAGTTGGGCAGTGTTGATTCTTATGTTTCCTATGAAGATTTGGGAGTTAAGATTAGAAGTAATAGTGAGACACCCTGTTTACCAGTCTTCTCTGCTCTCAAGATGATGAAGATAATAGGGTCCTGAGGATATGCTTTGAAAGACTCAGGTAGAGAAATAAGATAAAGGTGCATGCAATGGGAAGAAAATCATTTTACAAAGAATGACTTTCTTTAGAAAAGCATTGGAGATTTCTGTGAGGACAGAGAACACGTTCATGGAAGAGTTTGTGCATACCAAATGCTTTCTTCTAGTTTAAAACAATTTGCACTACAAAACCTTTCTTAATTTTCCCAAAAATTTCTTTTCAAAAGTGTTTGACTCAAACCATTTTATTTCAGTTTCAAGTTTTTTGATATATGTGAGATTTAAAAATATCTAGGTGAAAACTTATTTCAAAAATGAAGACTCAAAAAGAAAGTCAATGTTAAAACATTTGACTGCAAGTGTTTTCATATTGCCTCAATTTTATTTCCTAAATGTAGTTTAAATTAAATTCTCATGATATCACCTCAGAACTCTTCAAGTTTGAAAACTGGTGTATTTTGATGAGACAAAGTTCTCCTGAAGTTTCTTTGACTAGCTCCAACTCTGGTATGTTTGGGTGCATGAATGCTAGGAAGACTGTTATTCCAAACCAGAAATTAGAATTCATCTTGACGTTTAAAATTGTGTTAATTTTTGATTAACAGCAATGGTGTTGTCATTACAGAGCCCCATGAATAACTTCCTATATAGTCATACTATGAGAAAAAAAATTGACCAAGCAACCAATTTTAAGAAGCTGTGTGGCAAGTTCTTAAATTTGCTCTTAAATTGTTATTTTAAAAACATTAAACCAACTAACCTATAAAACGATTAAAAATTGTGCCTGCTAATGGTCTGCTAACAGTCCACTAATGGCATTGAATTTTCTTACATTCTCAGTGTATTTGGCCCATTATTATCAGGAGTTCAGGTAAGTTTTTTGCTGTCTTACCTTTAAGTTCTGATCAGTCCAAATTCTAGCATGCACTGACTCTGCTAATGCTTGCTGTAAATCTCTGAACATCATAGTGGCAGAAGAAATTTCCAGAAACCTGAAATGACTTGGCTACTTAAATTATTTACATCAGTATTCATCTTTTCTTCTTTTAATCCTGTCTCATAAGTGCTTACTAAAAGTTATAATTTCTAAACTTCAGAAATGTCAAACAGTTACAAAGCTAATCTAGAAATAGTAGTTATCTCCCAGGGTTACACATGATCCTTGAAAACTCTCCCTGTCTCACTTTATGACAGCAAAGCTTCCCCTTAAAAAATGTTTTACTTCTTGCTTAACATAATTTTAATATGGTTGACACTTCAATTCCCTTCTAATTCAGCAGGTGCCAAGATCTTCAAAGGAAATGATCAAATCTCGTAGCATCAAGATTTTGAACATAATAATGAAATAGGCTTGTTTAGGAATGAATACTTTAATACAAGTTCGTTTTTGATGTATATACATAATTGTCAAATATACACATAAGTGTTAAAAAGTCATTGCTTGTGAGTTGTCTGTCTTCAGACAGGTGTTTGTACTTGCACCAGCTCTGAAGCTAGCCTATTCTTTTGGAATTTGCTGTCTTTCCTCTGTGTATTACAAGCACATTCTTCTATTGAATTTCAGCCTATATGCGGTTTCCTGTTTTGTTCCTGTTGTTGTTTCTTGGATGTTGGTGGGTGTCTTGGTGGTGGTATTTTGTTGTTTTGTTGTTTAAATGTGCTCTTACAATACGAGCAGATCTGCTTGGTGGAGGAGCTTGACCTGGAAGACTACTGGCTCCTAAAGCTGTGCGCTGCATGCCTGATGAGTAACTAGAAGGCTGTAAATCCCTGCTAAGATTACTTCCAGAATCCTTATCACCTAGTACTGCCAAAATGCTTAATTTCATCCCTCCTTTTTGGTTCTTGTTATGTACCTCCAGTCAGATCACTCTCCGCATGAAATTAAGCTTTTTACAGTGCAAGCATAGTTTTGTGTGCCTACACTCAAATTTGCAAAAAACCTGAGATTTATATCTTATGATTCTTGTTGTAACCATGGCAAGCGTCATTGGCAGAAGGTCAGCAATTCATTAGTGGCATACACGGAGGTAGCTGCTGATAATTTGAAGGAAATGGACTTTTGGTCTGTTTTTAAACTTTATAACCATGTAAACTTTCTCTCTTCTCTGCTTGAAGATGACATCTTGATTACCACCCTCTGTTTGCAAGGGTTATGACAAAGCTGTAAAATACCTTGCCTTTTTGCAGTGCTTATTATGCAACCAGCTCTTTTTCTTCCTCCTTGTTGCAAAAACGGGGGAATAAGTCCGGTCTTGTGAGGCCGGCACTGAATATGCGACAGACACAAATCAGGGAAACAAATAATAACCATTTATTTACAGCAACATTTGCAGGTTCTTTTGGATTGCCGGTGATAAATTAAGAGCTACAGGTACAGTATGGTTAACTAATGTTATAACAACAACACACTAAAACTGACACACACACACACACACACACACACACACACTAACAACAACAACTTGCCCAGTGTCAGACCGGCCCCTGGCTGATAGATCAGCCCGTGAACAGAAATACAGTGGAGCACAAGACAGGACGGTCGCGACGAAAAGAAAGGGAAAACAAAACAAGAATACACTCAGGGAAGCACAGAAATGCACCTGAGGAGAAGTCTGAAACACACCTGAGGAGGAAAAGTATGTCACTCAGTGTGAGCTGAGGTAAATAATCTTACCCACATGGCATCCCAAGTGGGGGGATGGAGAGGGCGAATTCATCAACCTGTTCAGTCATCAGTGTGCTTCCGAGCCCTTGTCCCAATTTTTGGGCCGTGACTGGGGTGATACTTACACTCAAATTTCCACATTGCATCACCAGGGTATACGTGCAGGTGGGGATGACTACAGACAACCTTATCGCTTCTGTTAATGTCACAAAGTCCGTTAATTCACACCTGCATGGGTGCAGGTAATGGCTCCTTTGTTTTAGGGTGGAAAAATGGGGGACTGGGACCACGAGGCCTCCACCTCATTTCACACTCCTCCAGGCATCCAGATAACACCAGATATCGATCTAGTGATGGTTGCCACCTGGCCCAGTACTTGCCACCTCGCCCAGTGCTGAGTTTCATGCTTCCAGGCATGCAGCTACAGGTGTATGTGACTTGGACTTTTGTGACTGATTAACTTTGCTCTCTCTACAACTCCTCAGGGTTTTCTGTTGTGTGTGCTGCAATTGAGTCAATTCAAACTTTTTGGGTAAGCAATCAAAGGAAATACCTGTTTAAATAGAACACCATTTAGTTCTCTTTCCTAACTCAGTCATCTTGCAATCATTATGTTTGTTGCTTTAGATATCTGTTTTTGAAATTAAACATGTAAGATGACTGTTCAAAACTAAATGGCTTTGTAGACTATTAGAGGCTAAATAAAACAGAGTCTGGTCTGGTTTCTGGCCTAAAACTAAAAGGCATAGACTGATGAAACATGGATGAAAAGTGGCATAATGCCAAAGTTACTCCCTCTACCTGTGTTATTTATTAGTATAGAAATATCCTTATAGCAGGATCACTTTGGTCAGCTGTAGATGCCTGTATCTGTAGATGCCTGCCATCTGAACCTAGCTGAGTCTATAGTAAAACAGTTGGAATTGTCTCATTCTAAAGATGAGAAGTTTACCAAATGAATGTGCTAATTTTTCTCCATTGATTATGGAAGGAGCCAGTTTAGATGAACACATCTACATTGTAACTTCTAGAGTTAGACTAAACTGTGTTATATTTCTTTTAAATATGACAATTTAAAAATATGACACTTTTCAAAATAAAAGTGGAATGTATGAATTTTTGTAGTCTCAAGTAGCAATTTAACTGTATTAAATGACACATTTCACTTCAACTCAGAAACCAAGCTTTTGTCAAGAACTTCCAATCTTATGATTTGATGAGTCCACCTGTAGTTATTCAGACTCCAAAGGCACAGAAATCTTTTTTTGTTGTTGCTGTTTTACCATCTAATCCTTGAGCAACAAATAGTGAATTACTGTTGTGTTTACTGTGTTTACCAACAGAATCATAGGCTGGAAGGGATTGGGAGGAACCTCTGGAGATCATATAGTCCAACCCCCCTGCTCAAGCAGGGTCACCCAGAGTAGGTTGCCCATGATCATATCCAGGTGGGTCTGGAATGTCCAGAGAAGAAGACTCTGCAACCTCTCTGGGCAGCCTGGTCTACTGCTCCATCACCTTCACAGGAAAGAAGTTTCTACTTATCATTAGGTGAAATTTCATGTTTAGGTGGAACATTTATGACTCATATAACTCATGGGGGTTATAGTCCTTCGTTCGCTGTTTTAATAAGGCAGAAGTTCTTAATATGTGGTCAGTTCACCACACCACCCTACTAATCTTTTAAAATAATCACTCAAAACCCAAAATCAGCTGAAATAAAATCCTGAAGTCACATGCAATTAAAAGAACAAGGAAGACATGTACATTTTTGTGGTCCTAACCTTGTATTGTCATCTTTCCTTACTCTTAGCCCATCCTTCTCAACAACACTCAAGTCACTGAAGTCTCAGCCTCTTAGTATCAGCCAGATTAAAAGACCATTTATTAAATGGCATCAGTGACCAGAGTTGTTTTTCTGACTTCTGTATGTTTCTCCTGACAGATGTGCAACTTTCTAATAGAGAGGATCAGTTCAGTTTATTCCCTGTCATGAGTTGTTTTGGTTTTTTGCTTTTAATCAGTAGTTCCTCATATTCACAAGCAATGAAAAAAAGTTGTGGTGAAATAGGAAGATGTATGAGAGAACCTGATGTTTTTGCCTATTAAAGTACTCCATCTTCTGTAGGGTTCATCAGGACCTATGAGTAACATCACATTACTCATACTGTGAAACCCCTTTTCTATCTTCTGTTACAAAAATGTGCGTGGAAAGAAAAGGGCCCAGGTCATGGCTCTTTTTCCAAGCGTAGTAACGGCTGATTTGGGAGCAGACTTCATCAAAGCACTAACAAGTGTACAGCCCTTTCCCCAGTATCCTCATGCCTGCCAAGCACCATTTCATCACAGCAAAATACTTGGATCAACAGAATCATTATTTTGGATGGAGACAGAGTAAAACTGCAGATAAAAAAAGAAAACGCATTTTGACAAATACCGGTTGCACTTGTAATCCCCAGATGCTATGCCCTAAGTGATGGATTGATGTTCATATGGCAATAAACTAGTCTGTTCCCAGTCATTGACAGCAGCCTACCTTTTAGCGGTCTCTAATTCCCCCCGGATAGATTACTGGCACTTAGGAAAAACCATGTATTAATGCAGATGTATGTCAGTTAAGGGGAAAACCAAGAGAGTGACTGACAAGCTTATTTCTCACCATCTCCACGCTCCAAACAGCTTTTTGTGCCCATCTACACATTTTCAATTTCTGCTCAAATTCTCTTCTGAAGGGGGCAGGCTCAGTAGGTCATTAGCAGCACTACACTTGTGACAAAAAGCTGGAGGCTAGTAGCAGTATGTTAGTATTTCCACCTCGACAGAAATTATTGCTACATGTAATTCCCATGTAGGATGGCATTTAAAACAAATAGGGTTTTTATTATTTTAATGATTTGCCATGTAGAGGAAATATGAAATTATAGGGGAGCAGGGAGAATGAAGGTAGAAAAAAGCATTTGGGTGTATTTACTTCATTTTTAAAAATATATACCTCAACACTACTTTTAGAGCTTGGGAGGGAGAGTTTGGATTAACAAAATCAATTTATTCATTTTTGTAGAAAATAAAAATTGTTCAAAGCATATTACATTTTGGTCCATTGACAGACAGAGAGCTGATGCCTTATTTTACTGACAGCAGAGATAATTAGAAGTATGCATGAAATCAATATAAAACACGCGTGCAAACCTAGCTTTCCCATAAAGTTATCAGATTGCCAGTTTTAGCAACAATGACTTGCATCCTACAAATACAAATGTGAGGATATTACCCTATGATCTTAATGTGAAAGAATTTTGAAAAGTATGATGTATAGTTGGCTGAGGAAGCAGTTGAAAACATCAAACAAGGCTGAAAAGTATTGTTTGTCTTTGACTTAACTCCAACAGGATGTAAAAAAAAAATCAACACAAAAAATATGCAGGTAGTGATGGCAGCTGAGAAGTGGCTGCTCCCTTGCTAGCTTCTTCCCACAGCGGTCATTGTATTTGTCCACACTGAACCCATACCAAATACCTGTGATCATGGTAGTTGGAACTAAATATAATATCATACCACTGGTGATACACCAGAATTGCAAAAGTGTCAGAGCCCCGCAAACTAGCTGTTCAGTGACACTCCAGGGGAGATTTATTGTTTGACACATAGTTTGTTATGATAGAGTTATCTGTGAAATAACAAAAGGACCTTTGCTCTTTGTCATTAGTCTTACTGCCTGTCATACCACATGGCAATGGAGGAAAAAGTTGTATCAACTCTGTGGAAGCTGGAGGGAAGAAAAAAATTCTGCCTGATGATAAATCACATCAAAATAAAAATGAGTGTAAAACCTCCATGCTTGTATTGTGTTCATTCTTTTTCCATGAAAACTTCCCTGTAGACGTTAGCTGTTTTAGTGAATTTCTACATTGTCTTACAGTTCTGATTGAAGTGGGTTTAAACAATTCAGAGAGGTCAAATGAAATACCTTCAGGAGCACCCACTAGAAAATTGTAGCCTTACATACCTCTATCAAATCCTGCTCAAGCAGTAGGACTCCTTTCTGCCTGTTAAAAGGGAAGCAAACTGAGCCTTGAGCTCTGGGAGCCCAGAGCTCAGACTTGGGTACAAGAGAAAATGCTTCCTTTTCTTAGGGCTGGACAGCAGAAGGTGGGAGAAAAAGGCAGAGTCTTATTTTATTTTCTTCTTCTCTGTTGTATCCAGAAATGATGGGATGGAAATAGCTGACAGTCACGAGGCTTCTGTGAAGCCAGCATCTTTGCTGTGAGAATGTGCTTGGTAAGAAAAATACAATAAAGAAGAAAATACATCCACATTCTACCGGGGTGGAAGCATTCAAACAGATAATTTAGTCTTAGGAAAGGTTGAGAGGAGTTCAACATACAGCAGTTTTTGTGTAAAATCACTATACCCATATTGTTGAGCATAGGTTCATTCTTTAACATAAACACTTTACCCTACCCAAAAATTAGCAACACCATTCAACTCTACATACAAGGGCAAACTTAGGGGTTTTTGATTCATAGTCTAATATACTATTTAGTAAACTTTGCCATAGAAAATCTTTATCATCAACCAACAAAGACACAGAAATATCTTTTGGGTAACATGAAGGTAAATTCAGCAAAATATGCCTATTCTTCTATAACTTGTTGTGTTGTAGCAGTTTTAATTGTACTTAATTGTGATAAATCTCTTGATCTGGAGTTCATTTTTTTATGGAGCCAAGACTTACCTTTATTAAGCTCTCTTCACTACAGTTGCATGGAGAATTTAAGAAAAAATGTATTTATTTTGTGGTTTTAAGTTATTTGACTATTTTCCCAATATTTTACACAACCCCTGTATGCATTAATATACTAACACCATAATTAAATACCAGATTAGCAAATACAAAAACAAACACCCAGAGATTTTCCAGGCTTCTCCAAACTGTCATAGGAAACCAGCAGGAGAAAGACGGCCTTTCCGCATGGCTGAAAGGCAGGGCAAGCCAATTGGCGACGAGTTGCAAAACAATTTAAACCGCCTTTGCAGCATGACTCCTCCATGGCTGTGGCATCAGGACAAAGTCTCTATGTAAGCGTCCACTTCTTGCATCTCTATATTTGGACCATTGCTCTATGAAGAGATAAGGCCAAAGGTCTTCCAGATACTGCCCATGGCAGATGGAGGAATTCCTATCTAACTCCTGTCCCAAATATATGGTAGCCACAGCACAGTTACTATTCCTAAACTGTCTGTGAATCCACCATGCCTTTCTGAGCAGCTGTTGCTGACAATCTTCTTCTACCTCCTTTCCTTCTGCTTAGTATTCTTCTTTTCTCCATGTTTTTCTTTCCCCTCACTGATTTGCAGCAAGGACTTGTTTCTCTTGGAACTGCCAGAAGACATGATTCTCTCTACTTAATCAGAAAAGCCATATCTGATGTGCAATAACATGAACTTTTCACTCGTCATTAATAGTTCTCTACCTCGTCCAATTCTCTATGGTTAAGTTGAAACACCATCCAGTTTTTTAAAATAACGTAACTCTCAGCTAATTCATATTATAAGCAAGTCCTGTAATAACATCAAGACCTACATAAAAATACAAAGAATTTTCCTTCCACTCATACAGATTGCTTAAATCCTTAATGTTTCTGAATCAACCCAATATTTTCAGCAACAGAAGGATGAGTAATTTCAGAGTGTAATTCAGGCACTTGCATTTATTACTTACTGCCTTAACCCTGAAGTCAGTGCTGTTGAGATCCAGGCGCTAACTCCTCCTCATCAAAAATTTAAACCACGCCTCAAGCAGGACTTGAAACACAGGGCACAGAGGGTCAGTGAAGCAGAAAGTGCGATACTCTGAACTGCTGTGCTGACTCGAAGGAAAAGAAAGGTTTGGAAATGTGGCAAAATTCATTAATTTGTACTTAAAATATTTAGTATTCACTCTGGAGGTGTAAGACTGACTGGGGAGAAATACTTCACTTGAAGTTCATTCTGCTCCGGCTGAGATTTATTTTGATAGTTTCATCATTCTAAAGCCTTACTGTTAAAAATACCTATGGAGAAAAAATACAGCAGGAAAAAAACCCAACCCAACACACTGCTATTCCTGATCCATCACTTACTCTTGAGTTTTAAGTACTGTTTTTTTTCCCGTGGAAGTTGGCTATAAGTTCTCTTAAATGAGAATAGGATTTTTGGTGGTATTTCTCCTTTGTGCAGTAGCATTGCTTCATGACAGAATTTATATAACTGTTAACAATAGCTCATTTAAAACTGTTGTGACTGTGTCATTCGTCTTCAAGTTTCCATCTCCATATTGAAGAAATAAGGTAGTTTGTTTAAAGATAACTAAGCTTGCTGTGCATTGCAACTACATATTCATTAAATCATGGAAATTATGCATTGGTTAGAAAAAATATATTAGTTACCTTGGAAAATATAATAAAATTTGTTTAACCTCTGCTGTCTATATGTAGGAGGAAACTTTTTTTTTTTTCTTTTCTTTTCTGGTGTCTAGATGTTATGTTATGCTACTTGATAAAAAAAATTAACAACAAATACCACATCAAAGCACAGTGTAAGGCTAACAATACAGATAGATCTTCTCTACAATAAGTAGACTTTCTAATAGAGAACCACAGCTAATTTTGCCCCCAATTTTAAGTGAAACATTCCTTTTTGTTATGTCCTCCTGCTGTTACTAAAGAAAAATATTTTCCATATTCACCTTCCTGTTTCTTTTTAAAAATAATGTATTAAAACTCCAGAGTTTATGAAACATCTGTGGAAACATTCCCGAAAAAAAATCCTATTTTTGGAGGAAAATGTTGATAAAATTAAAAAAAAAAGTAACAAACAACCAGTCAGGAAAACTATCATCCTGTTCTTACTTAACCAGAGAATAAATACATTAAGATGAGTCACTGATCTAAGACAACCCATTTCTTCAAAAAGGAATTTCTTCATATTATATGCAAGTGTTCAGCATCTTCCCAGTTCTTTCTGAAAACACCCCTGCAAGCTATTTTCAGTTATAAACTATATTCATTTATAAACACAAAAGGAAGAGATCCCATCGTGATAATAAAGTAGGAGCTATTGTTTCCTTATAGTATTTGTCATTTGTACTAAACAAACCATATCTTTTTCAACCCTCTGTTTTTTTTGCATTTTGCATGTTAACAGTGAAAAGAGACGTAAGAGCAGATGTCGATGTGCTACCCCCTGCCTTCAGAGCAGATTGAATCTTTCATTATCACCATTTGCAGGCCATTGTGTGCAGACATTTACTCTGAAATTTCCTTAGCGGCACTGCAAAGTGTGCTTTATGGGAGATATTGGTGGGTGGAAATGTTATTAAATAAATCTTGATACTTTTCCCTTTATGCTCTATCTGCATGACATTTTATTAAAATAACTGCAAGATAAGAGCTGGTGCATTTTCCATACAGTCACAAAACAAGTCTGTATAACCTATGCCTAGGTGCAGTTTGCACTTGCACTACAATATTGCATACTTTCCTCACTGCACTACAGCTGTCTTCTGTGTCTGCCTCAAGCCTACCTTCATAAAAAAGATCAAATTAAATCCTTGATCTTACTGAGGCTAATGTGCAAATTTAGACACCTTTAATAGTGCCTAGAATGATAATTACCTGCTGTCAAAGACCATTCCCTTGTTGGTTGTGATATGGCTGCTTTGGGAGACCTCAAGGATGGCATGGACTGTAAGTCTGTCAGACTTCATTGAATCCTCCTGGATGTGTTTGTCCTGCTACAACATATATATTACATCTATATTTCACAAAGAAAAACACTAACTTCAATAGTTCACAAAAAAGTAACTTCAATATTTCTTATAAAAATATCCATAATAGCACAAGAGGAAGACATAAGTGTCAAGTCACAGTCTGAATAGCTCCATCTTTCAACTTTAGAGTCCTCAAAAATTTGTAAAAAGATGCTAAAACACTTTTTAAATGCTCTTTCTCTTCTGTTTTCTCATACAAGATATTTCTTATAATTAAAATTAGTTTTCTACTAACTCATTTGCTTATGATTGTTAAAAATTCTCTACATATTCTAGGGTCCTCTTAATGCAAAGCTCAAATTTTGAGCAGAAAAAAACCAAGATGCTCTTTTAATATTTTCTGATTCTTTTTTAATAAAGCAGTTAAATGAATCATATTTGTACTCTCATTGGTACTCCCTGGCACTTTACAAAGTATTAAGAGTAATTGAAATGGGTGAGCTTTGCCATTCATTGACAGACCTAGAACTGATGCAAGAAGGAAATCAAGGCAGAAATTCAGAGCTGTTTACTGACACCTTGCTTTTATCTTGCTTTCTAACCCCTGTTCTGGAACTAAGTTTTTGTGCAACTGCACATTTAAGTTCTTTGTATCTCAGATTACTCATCATTAGTAGGAAGTGCTGTTACAGTAATTATTATGAGTCAATCTGAAGTTTCTGTTTTCACCATACATGTTCATTCACCATTTTACTGAAAGCTAATTTATCAATGTCTGGTGTACATTTTAATGCATTTTGTAAAGTCTAATTCATTTAGCTTTTTAATGCATTTTGAAATGAGTCACTACAGAAATGTAACTCTAATACTGTTAAGGCTCAACAGCAGGTCTTGAAATTAAGGTGATTTTAAAGTACAACTTAATTGTTTTTTATCAATTAGCTAAGGAATTAATTTCGGGGTTAACTTGTATTAATTAATTCAGGGTTAACTTGTATTTTGATGCATTTATGGTTCCTTTTTCCAGAGATTCTACACATGAAAAAGTATAGAACTGTGCATAGAAATGTAGAAGCTGTGAGGTATCAATATTACAGGAATACATTTTTGTCTTTTTAGAGGGGCAATGTCCTTGATGGCCTCATCCTAGGTTCTGTGGACATTTTTCAATGTAGTAGACCTGTTTTTTTGGTATATGTTTTAGTGGTCTCTGCAAAATTATACAGTATTCTTGAACTGTTTGGAATTGTGTATTCACCAAAGATACAACTCAGTGCATGACAACAGCTGTTCAGCGTCTTTCAACGCCCTCCAGATAAGTCTAGCACAATCACTTTCTCTTGTACCACTAGTGCTAAGGGTCCTTACACCTGTCTCACTTTCTCTACCCTTATTTTCCATTGTTCTATTTAATTCTTTTATCTGTCTTACCAAATGTCATCCACCAGATTTCAAAGTTCCTTATGGCCTTTTGTTTCTCTGACAATCATATGTCGTTCTGTATTTATATTGCAAATGACAAACACAATGGCAATACCATCATAATGCCACATTTCATCACCTATTTTTTAAATAAGAATCTTTATTTTTCTTTTCAGACTGTCCATCATGCTTGAAAAAGTCCCCCCTAAATGTCTGAAGTGTTACCTCTTTCTCTTACTAAAGGTGTCTTCAAATCTCTTTATACCTAATGTCTGTAAAAGGCTATTTAGTAGTTAGGCTGCAAATACCTCCTCCTTTCCATCCGATCATTTGTGTTTATGGTTCTTTATTGTGTTAGTATTTAAAGGGAGTGGATGAAGACTTTTCTTTTTATTTCCTGGCATGGAATGCACAAGGAAGGGTGAAGAAACATATTGGAAGAAAACCACACCTCATCCTAACCTGGACTGACACGGCCTGATATTTTTAAGTGCCCGAAGGCTTACCTTCTGTCAAAGCACAAGTACAACTTTTTAAAAGTGTAGCAGGACACTTCTATTCAAGAGGTTTTTTCCTTTTGCCACTAATGGCAACAGGATTAATTTTTCATTATCTCATCTTGACAAGTAAATGTCACCATTCCTGCCAGAACCACTTCTGCAAAAAGGATAGCATCTGCATTTCCTGAGCATTCTCTGCAGAGCTGCAAAGGTGTAAAGAGGATGTGAGCCACATTTATTAATTCTATCAACAGAAACTGTGTGCTTATCTGAGGACAGAATTTAGACTCTATTTATTTCCAATATATAGCCATTTCAAGGAGTTTATGTTAAATATTTTCATGATCAAGGCAGGGGAAGAAGTGGAAGAAAACTCACAAAGGCTGCACAAGTACCACCTTTGGTATTGCACAAGTTCTGTTAAAATTTCTGCATGACATGAAGACTATAAATATAACTGAGCTCTGAGAACAGGCTATTCAGCTGGAAGGCAAGATGGTCTTTTAATATATTTTACAATGCAAATAGCAGGACAGTTTCACGACTGCATACCTGAGTAACTTTTTTAGTCAAATTTCTCAACCAGTAACAAAGGTCCTAGTGCAATCGCATTACTGACAAAATAGTAAAATTTGCCTTAAGGCCAAAGGCTAACTCTCAAGGAGATTCACATTCCCATAGCATGCAAACCCAATGTTCTCACAGAGCTGCAAAACAGAATTATTGTAAATACTGCCTTGGTAGAAATGGAAATAATTTTACTTTCTTGATTTTACCTGAATCTAATAAAAACCACATCTTGCTTTCATGTCACTGCAGCCTGAGCAAGCCTGAGAAGTTCTTTTCTTTCTTTGGGTGAAAAGGGAAGTTGTACTGAAGTCATAATAATTTTTATTGAGCCAGGCCTTGTGAGAAAAGAAGCAAATGTTGAAACTAAAACTGCAAAATTGAAGTGTTCCTTTATTTGTTTGGGGTTTTTT
>VZZY01018901.1:45328-71071 GCA_013400335.1 Eurystomus gularis | reverse complement strand
GATGTGGACGTATTGGAGCATGTCCAGAGGAGAGCCACCAAAATGATCAGGGGAATGGAGCATCTCTCCTACGAAGAAAGGCTGAGGGAGTTGGGTTTGTTCAGCCTGGAGAAGAGAAGGCTCCGGGGGGACCTTATACTGACCTTCCAGTACCTGAAGGGCCTACAGGAAGGCAGGGGAAGGTCTGTTCACAAGGGTTTGTAGTGATAGGACAAGGAGTAATGGTTTTAAGCTAGGAAAAGATAGATTTAGGTTGGACATTAGAAAAAAGTTCTTTAGCATGAGGGTCATAGAGCACTGGAAGGGGCTGCCCAGAGAGGTGGTGGAGGCCCCATCCCTGGAGTCATTCAAGGTCAGGCTTGATGAGGCTCTGAGCAACCTGACCTAGGTAGATGTCCCTACTTGTGCAGGGAGGTTGGACTAGATGACCTCTGGAGGTCCCTTCCAGCCTGAAACATTCTATGATTCTATTCTCAGAAACCTTCAAGTGCTTCAGTTACCTCTGAAATCCATGAGTACTGTTTAATCCTTCTCACAAAGCTCCAGCATCAGAATGCTTAATCTTCTTTCCACTATCACTTTTCAATGAGTTTGTCCATGGATAATTCCTCCTGGGCAGCATGAACAGCGTAAGTGCCAAAATATAAAACTAACCCACCGTTAAAATGTATTTTCTGTGCTAAGTCTTATTCCTCAAGAAGGGAATGGGCACTTTTTCATTTTAGTAGCTTGCATGCTTTTGATTTCCAAAGAGGTTTTTTTTCTATGATTGTCTGTATGCTTTTTTCTTCATTTCCATAATGATTTCTTCCAAATATTCAGAGAGCAGAATTTACCATGAGCTCCAGGGAAAGACTGAACTCAAGAGGTTTCAATAATTGAGCAGACTGAGCAAAGCTTTGATTTGGAAGGATAGCCATTTCCCAGCCTGGAAACCTGAAGAGCGGGTCCTTTATCTACCCACATAAAAATGCTTTTATGACACTTCCCCAGGCTTCTTCACAAACCTGGGCTGGATTCACAACGTCTTTGCAAATACAAATATCGAAGACAGACCGCTGGAGAGAGCATTACATCAAATAGCTTTTTTAGTGCTTTTTCAAAGCACAGTCATTGAACAGTTTTATTCACTGGAACGCTGCAGACTTTCCTGGAAGAGAGTGGAAACTCTCTCTGCCTCCTCCAGCAAAGTAAGGCACCTTGGAAAAGCATTATTTTAACAGGCTGCATTTTAATGTCTTCTTTGTATGCGGGAAGGCAGACAATTCGTACAATCAGTCTCAGGAAGAGATGGCTTTTCGCTCAAGTCCGAAGCTTATCACACTAATAACCATTAACAAAAAGCCTCCTGAACAGTTCAGTGTGCATGCTTGCACCTTTTCTTCAATAGAACTTAGATTTTATTTAGAAAGAAAACACTGCTATCTCATGCCCAGCTTTCATCTGTCCTCATGCTCTAATTAGCCAATTAATTGAGCAAACAAGACTTAGAACATACCAAAGGGCCAGCACACACAGTTTGCTTTGTGGTCAGGTGGTGAGCTTATATTTACTTGCAAATGCAGGATTTTGTGTAAGAAACAGACCAAACCCAGCAGGGTTCTTGCTAAGATCAGCAGTGAGTACCAGATCAAAATAAGAATTCAGTCTCCTACAGCAGGTATGAATTTCCTTCAGCACGTGGGCTGAGCTCAGACCTCGCAGACTGAAGTGTCCCGGACCCTCCAAATCCTCCTTATCTCCCACCTGCCCTGGAGGGGACCTGCTCTCAGTTGTCTACCAGTGTTCTTCTGAGGTTAGCACAGACCTTCTCACTTGCCCTGAAAACCTGACACCCATGTCCTGCCTCTGCAACCCAAACACAGCCACTCCCCAGCCCATTCAGGCAGCAGTGTCAGAACCCTCCGGAGCCTCCGGCTTTCTCAGAGCCATTTGAAAAGCACAGGAGGTGTCCGCAACACCATCACCCAGGAGGAGAGAGACCCTGGCTCACACAGAGGGTCCGAACAGGGGACTCCAGTCCCACAGCTCTACCCCACAGATACAGCCCCAAGGACCAGCCGAGAGGACCACTGCTCCCAGCCCCTTCTGCTGAAGCTGTGCAGGGGGAGGAAAACCGTGACCACCAACCTGCTCCTTCCCCTCTCTTTTTATCTCCTCCAGCTTTGAATTTCCATCCTGGAAGAGGAGATGGGAAGTCAGGAAACCCTTTGGAAGGCACACCACTCTGCCAGGGAGTAACAGGACCATCCTTTCCTCCTGCACCGCTTTTCCAGCCTGACTTTTAGCCTGATCTCAGAACGAGATTGACTCCACTTAACTTGGCACAACAGGGAAGAGTGAGAATTACTAATAACGTGATGTGACCAAGGGTGGGTAACTCAGGAATGCGACTGAATTAGGCATTTCATCATTGCGTTTGGCATTCTCACAGAAACCACTTGCCCCCACATGAAGCCTGACACTGCTGAGAGATGTGAGAGAATAGCAATTCTTCTAACAAAGGAAACGAAGTGTGTAACAAACCTCCGGGTGCCAGGAACACTTTAAAGGATCGAGACCTCTTCAGCCAAAGCCACTAACGTACACTGTATTTTTCATTTAAAAAAAAAAAAAGATAATTTGGTAAAAATAGGAATGTTTCTTGAATGACTATTTTGACTAGATTTTTCAGTAAATAAAACTTATAGTAAACACATACTGCAACTACCAGTATTTCATACAAAGCATAACTTGCAGTAACAGTCATTCATTAACACTCCGTTAACGTTAATTAGACCAAACCCAGAGCAGTAGTACCATTTCTCTACTCCTTAGGGCATAAAAGAGGCACGTTTGCTGCCCTAGCACTTTCCTATCATTTAAAAATCAGATTAATTTTCCCTATCCTCTTTTTATCCCCACAAAAAGCCATTTCTCTAAAGAGCTAGTCCGAATATCTGAACACAAAATGTAAATGTGCTGCTCCAACTATTACACAGACGTGAAACTTGGAATATTTTCAGCAGCCCAAGGTGATGGAGAAGTAACGTGAGGCAACCACAGGCAGGATGCTGATGGATCATACTTGGCTCTTTACCTAGGGGTCATATTGGCCAAATACGCAAAAGTCGCCTGCCTTAGTGCGACCAGTAACTGCTGAGACACACCAGAAAAGACACAAAAACAGTCTTGAGCTGCATTGGTTATAGCCAGGTGAAATCGCAGTGATGGTACTTGTAAAGTATTCTCTTTTG
Organism: Eurystomus gularis; assembly: GCA_013400335.1. Classification (NCBI taxonomy): domain Eukaryota; kingdom Metazoa; phylum Chordata; class Aves; order Coraciiformes; family Coraciidae; genus Eurystomus; species Eurystomus gularis. Next base: position 67,835 of record VZZY01018901.1, on the reverse strand, counting down.
AAAAAAAAAGAAAATACAAAACAGAGTTGAAGGATTTGCCACCTCTGCACATTCTTCTTGCAGTACAAATTTGTTCGGGAAGAAAACCCCCACGGTAGTAGCGCAGGCATACAGTGGTACCTCACTGCTGAAAGGCACCGTTCAAACACTCCCTGCTCAGCGGGGAAGCTCTCAGTATTTTGTCACCTAAGCCTCACGTCAGAAGGACACCTTAAATAAGAAAAATACCTCACAGAAACGATCAATTCAAGACACAAAAATGAGTTGTCTGTTATCTATGGCTTTTGACCATGAGCAACAGATCCAAAACCAGTACAGGTACCCTGCAGATAATATAAGCAGCACTTCATAAAACAGAGGCCACAGTTGTCTCAGTGCTTCCTCGATAATAGGCAAACCCAGGCATCCTGACACAGCCATTAGTGAGAGTGAGAAGAACAATCCAGGGACAGATACTTTGTCTATATTCCAAATAACACTGAGTATCTTCTTGGATCGGAAAGCTGAGTCTATTCCCAAAGAGAAAACAGTGTCCTGAGGGATCAGTGACAATGCTGACAATGAGAGATCGTAATGACTAGTTCCAACCTTTCATTAGGGTGAAAAGAAGCAATTAAGACCCACTCAGCAATGGGTCCAAATAAATCTGAGAACCTGACAGTCCCAATTTTCTACACTTGACAGGACATGTTGGCATAGACCTCAGCAAGGCTGAAACCAAGAGATAGCTTCCTGGCTAGCAAACTCTTCTTATGATTCCACACTCTGCAAGAGGAAAACTCTTCCCAAAACAAGCCCAGCTTCATGTTCCAGGTCACAATCTGCAGAACAAAACCCGCTCTGTATTCAACTCCTGTGCAAAAAAAGGAGTTATATCTATGTTGAATATATTCTGTCACTGTCTCTAAGACATTTGAGAATATAAATAAAATCACTGAAAAAGAGAAAAGGCAAACATATGATCTTAACCCACATCACTTAAGGAAGGACACCAGAAAGACCCTGCAATAAATGGCCTCAAGTTACACCAAAGGAGGTTGAGGTTGGACATGAGGAACAATTTCTTCCCCACAAGGGCTGTGAAGGGCTGTGTCAGGCTGGGCAGGGCAGTGGTGGAGTCCCCATCCCTGGAGGGGTTTCCAAGCCGTGGAGATGTGGTGCTGAGGGACATGGGTTAGTGGTGCCCTGGCAGTGCTGGGTTAACGGTTGGACTCAATGAACTTGAAGGTCTCTTCCAACCAAAACAATTCTATGATTCTATGAATAACCAAGTCCAAGTAGTACAGAACTTGTCCATGAGTAATATGATCACAAACCTGTATCAGAGGGCACTTGTTTGTAACAGCACAAAAGCAAACAAGAATTTTCAAAAGCTCCTTGGCCCAGCAGTTTTGATGTGTTTATGTGACCTCCTGTAGGGTCAGGCACAGCTCAACTAGGTAATGCATTGCTGGGAGACTGAATCAGCTACATAAACACATCAAAAGGTTCCCCAGTAAAGCATTACCTAATTGAGCAGTGCCTGGCCTTACAAGAGTTATGCCATGCTCTCCACCATCAGTTATGGACTTCACCTCAGATGTGGCAGGACGGTGTCAGTGCTGTATACAGCACTTAAGATGCAACTTAAGACACTATGGCCATGACCAGGGAGCACACAGTGACCTTCACCCAACCATCCAACAATCTGAACCCCAAAGGGCACAGCCCATGCTTTCACTCTGTGTACCTTGTGCACCACATCTTGCATTCCTCACTGCTTATTATCACCCATTGTGTGCCAATTACTTCCTAACTGGTTAATTGCTGCATTCATGCTGGTATTTTTGGTAACGGTACCATGAAAGCCAAACTGTACTGACTCATACGTGCTGTCTCAGAGCGATGAGGGAAGCCTGATTATGATCTTGCTGGTGATATTCCTTTTTCCGCCTTCAGGGCAAAGGAAACAAGAAGGGAACGAGCAGAGCTGCCAAGTCTAAGCTTTTCCCAAGGTCTCATCAGAAACAAGGCACAGACCAAATGCATCTTGCAAGTTCCCAAAAGAAGCAAACAGCAAAAGGGATCTGTTGATCTCTTCACCACAGACTGAACACAATCTCTGAAAACCCCTATGCCTGAAGCCGTTGTGTTCGATTCCAAACTCCTCACAGGACACAAATAAGAAGGCTGGCACTGAACCTTTATGAAATGTCTGACACAATTCTTCATTTTCTGGCACTTCAAGAACTAATAGGCAGTTGGGTGATAGCCAAGACACAGTAGAGAGATTAAAAAAACCAAACCAGCCTGCTACTGTGCAGGTCTTCTAGCAAATGAAGGGATAAAGGTCAGAAAAACCCCTGTGTGCTGGGAACATCTTTTAGTCATTTACCCACGACAACAACATATTATCTTTCAAGATGTCCTCCACCTGAAGGAAATAAGTCATTACATTGACGATCCCTCATTCCTGACTTTTCCCTTGGTGGGTAACCTCCAGGGCCACCAACCTTTACCAAGGAAAGCTTTCAAAGTCACTTAGACGTTCTACCTAATGCCCAGTACCTCAGCCTCTTTGAATTTTAATCTGCATCTGTTATAACTTCAACTTTCTTTCACTAATTTCATAGAACTATAGATCGCCTGGTTGCCCTGCATGTGCCATGTGATGACACTAAGATCATAGAATCCTAGAATGGTTTGGGTTGGAAGGGACCTCAAAGATCATCCAGTTCCAACCCCCTGCCATGGGCAGGGACACCTCCCACTAGACCAGGTTGCTCAAGGCCCCATCCAACCTGGCCTTGAACACCTCCAGGGATGGAGCATCCACAACCTCCCTGGGCAACCTGTGCCAGGGTCTCACCACCCTCAGAGAGAAGAACTTCCTCCTACTTTCCAATCTACATCTACCCTCTTCCAGTTTTAACCCATAATCCCCTGTCCTATCACTGCTCCACCTCTAGCCTTCCAGGCTGTCACCTATCAGTGTAACATCTTATAGCATAAAACAAGGTTAAAAGGAAAAAAATGTAATCTATAATATCCTTTATTGCCCAGTTTGGTGAAAAGGTTCCTGTATTTCGTGTATTTGCAAAACGCCAAAGCACACTTGACAGAACCTTCAAAATCACAGTACGAATGCAGGATGGTTATAAACTTTTGTACCACTTTTTTTTTTTTTAAATTCTGAAAATCCAGAAATGAGTGCTCTTTCATCTTGGCAAACTGAAATGTTGCACTGCACATTAAAACCTTTAATACATTTCAGAAGTTTGCTCCTGAACTGCTATTCTTTTCGTCGAAGTGATAAGACTTTTATATCCTACATGACTAAGCACACAAAGATTGTCTATATAATACTCCTCAGAAGTACAGCCTAAGTGAGGCATCTGTTCCCAGTGACAATCAACCAATAGGTTTGCGTCACTCCCTGACCAAAATAGTTCTGAAAGGCGAACAAGCCTCCCAGAAGCAATCTGAATTGTCTGTATTAAGGCCACTTAGAGTATGGGAGAGGCAGGGCAAGGAAGGGGCTGCCAAAATCCAGGAGATCCACAGGAGTCTGTTACACGAAACTGCAGTCTCAGGCCCCAGCGGGAGCAAGCAAGACGCGCATGGGTTTCCCAAATGCTACTCAACAAATGGGTTCTCTTGTCCTTTCTCTTCCTTCTGGAATATAATTATCAATAACGCAAGATTTTAAGGTGCGACGTTTCAGTTCCATCTTGTACCCTGCTCACAGCATGTGGGCTCACCTCAAAAAAGCAGATTGCTGTCTGTGTTATCTGTGCTGTCAGCCATAATATCATGCACAGAAAAACAAAAGCACCAAGTATTTCTTTGTAAGAATTACATATACTATGCACTTTTCACAGGATCCCAGCATGGTGAGGGTTGGAAGGGACCTCTGGAGATCATCTCATCCAACCCCCTGCTCCAGCAGCTCACCCAGAGCAGGGGGCCCAGGATCATGTCCTGCGATAGGACAAGGGGCAATGGATGCAAGCTAGAGCACAGGAAGTTCCACCTCAACATGAGGAGGAACTTCTTTCCTGTGAGGGTTCCAGAGCCCTGGAACGGGCTCCCCAGAGAGGTTGTGGAGTCTCCTTCTCTGGAGACTTTCCAGACCCGTCTGGATGCGTTCCTGTGTGACCTGCCCTAGATTCTCTGGTCCTGCTTGGCAGGGGGGTTGGACTCGATGATCTCCAGAGGTCTCTTCCAACCCCTCACATTCTATGATTCTATGATCGTTCCCAGGCAGGTTTGGAATCTCTCCAGAGAAGGAGACTCCACAACCTCTCTGGGCAGCCTGGGCCAGGCTCCCACACCCTCACACCAAACAAGTTTCTTCTCCTGCTCACATGGAACCTCCTGGCTTCCACTTGGTGCCCGTTGCCCCTTGTCCTGTCACTGGCACCACTGACAAGAGTCTGGCCCCATCCTCTTGCCCCTGCTGTTTAGATATTTACCAACATTGATAAGATCCACATTTATTTTAATCATCATACTTTAAGATTTCTCATTTTGGATAAATACATATTTATGTGTGCACACACACTTAAACGTGACACATCTCCAGCAGAGCTGCCATATTTCTCTTGGTTTCCTGTTATCAAGTACATTTTAAACAACACAAGCTTTGCGCCTAGAAGATGAGGATCTGTCTCAATACTACCTGTGCCTTCTTACTTCATTTGGAAAAAATGCTTGGAAGCATTTGGAAAAAATGCTTGGAAGATTAACGCCTTGTCCCTTGGATTTACAGTAACAGAAGCTTAACACGGATTCGACAGTTTGCCTCACAGATGGAGAGCGCACACGCAGCAGACTACTTAAATAAAGCGCACTGATCTACTAAACAGCTCTTCTTTGTACGGGTGGAAGCAGCTAACACCCGAATAGAGATCCACTTGTTCCATAAAGCACCAGGGTCCTGTGGACACGGTCGTCTTAGTCCACGGCAGAGTCCTGCCGTCACCTTTGGAGCACACACTCGGCTCCGCAGAGACTCGCACGCACGCAGATCCGCAGCCTGAGCGGGGAGGAAGGGTCGGCTTGACTAGATCCCCGAGGAAATGAACGATCGGAGCCTCGAAATACCCCGCACGGATCTCCTGCTGCAGAGTGCTCAGAAACAATAGTTATCTTCAGCAATTAGCAGTGAATATCCCTCCCCGCTATTATGCATTAGTGAAATCTTAATTTATTACACTGCACTGACTTCCTCCTAGGGAATAAAAAGTCATTACCGAAGCTATCACTGAGATGACTCTTGTGGAGTGCTATCCAAGAGTCTCAGATGGCTGGCAAGAAAAACATGTCATATATTACAACTACCTGAACTTCTATGATACTTTTTATACTTGTGATAAAACGCGCTTCAGAGGTTGGAAAATATTGCACAAATTTTTGCTTTCACATTCCTAATACTCATTTCCCTTCCCTCCTTTAAGAAGTTCAGTCCTTTTCTCCTGTGCATCAGGAAATGCAGAATAATTTCTCTGAAAACAGACATCTGAAGTGAAAAAGAAAGAAATCTCACGTATCAGAGGAGGACTGCCTCCTACTACACCTCTAACTCTCATTCCAAAAGTAAAAACACATCTATAAAAAGCAAATTGAATCACAGAAATGCTATCGCCATATAACTTTTAAATCACCAGAATGTTTAGTCAGTCAAGCAATACCCGAACGTATTTTGAAGTCTGGAGCATAAAAAAGGATGCCCCATGGCTGTTAAACTTTGCAGGTTGTTATTTGGGGGTCTTTTCTTCATGTGAGAGAGCTGAATGCCAGAAGTATCTAACTGTTCGTCAAGATTTCACAAAGTCATTGTATCAGAGAAGGAACATGCAAATAGAACCACAAATTACACACCAAAAATTTATGAGGGTAGTCTTAAAACTCTCTTCTGAGACAAATCAAAGTCTAAATTTAACATGCATATGAATTTTTAAGTGTATTAAATATCTACACACATAACTCACCTGGTACTACACTCATTCAGTGCTACCATACCATTCCCGACCTTGGTACTCGGCAAATCAACTGCTTTACCACTGCAGTGGACCTGTTCAGTTCTTCTATTAAATCTCGCCTAAAACAAGAGGTTTTTTCAGGAAGCTGCAATCCAACATGTTCCAACTCTACCTGCAAATGGTAGAATCAAACACAATGGTAGAAAGACATCAAGAGGCTCCAGAGAAGGGCAGCAAAGCTGGAGAAGGGCCTAGAGCAGGAGTGTGGTGAGGAGCAGCTGAGGGACCTGGGGGTGTTGAGCCTGGAGAAAAGGAGGCTCAGGGGAGACCTTCTGGCTCTGCACAACTCCCTGAAAGGAGGTTGGAGCTCGGTGGCGTCGGGCTGTTCTCCAAGAAGCGATAGGACAAGAGGAAAGAGACCCAAGTTGCACCAGGAGAGGTTGAGGTTGGAGATGAGGAACAATTTCTTGCTGCGAAGGGCTGTGCCAGGCTGGGCAGGGCAGTGGTGGAGTCCCCATCCCTGGAGGGGTTTCCAAGCTGTGGAGATGTGGCAGTGCTGAAAGACATGGTTTAGCAGTGGGCTTGGTCAAGTTAACGGTCAGACACCATGACCTTAAAGATCTTATCCAACCTAAATTATTCTAAGATTCTGTGAAACATAATGGGAAAACAGCATTTGTGTGCTTCGTTTTTCCCTGTCAATGTTAATTCACGTGTATCTCATTAGCCATTTCTGTTAAATCACTTCTACCTCTGTCTTACACCCCCAGCTCTATAATACCACCTTATAAGCCTCTATAAGCTTCTGGAGCCTCATCTTCACTGTGCTTAGTTCAGACCACTGTTAAGTGCCTCAGACCTTGGCCAACAGACTTCCAGCCAATTTTCTAGTTGTAAGTAAGAGTGAAGATGAACAGTAACAGTCTCAGTATTTTTCACCTGCAGCTGCTCAAATTTTCACGCTCTTTTCCTGCTTTCTTTCTATTGACACTTCCTTGAGTTTCAGGGAAAGTTTACAGAATGAGACTGAATAAAAATCATTGTTTTGCAGGGAATTCTTTGAATTCAACCAGCAGGTGAAAAGAAGAAATTCTATTATAAGGGCATGACACTGATTTTCACGATTTACAGTCTTCCTCCCTGTATGAGTCAGCAAACAATCCAAAAGAAAAAAAGTTAAGCAGAATTTGTCTTTAGATCAGTCCATTATTTTAGAGGAGTATACAGTGTAGCAAATGACCAAGCATTGAAAATGTTCCAAGGAATGCAAATAAGGGTTCTGTTTCCAATAGTTATCCATAAATTCCATCAATTTTCTCCATCATTTTCTTATGTGCCTATGATTAAGAAATCATAATTAAAATCTCAGTGAAACAAACTATGGGGGGTTTCTTGAACGAGACAGCAAACGCTAACTCATATGTGCTCATCAGTACCCACTAGAAAGAATACTCTTCAAACTTGTTAAACAGGAGAAAATCTTCTCATGAAGCAACTATTAAATCATTACGATGCTTCTCTTTCTACCCACACCGCATTTAATGCAGTTATTTTAAGTCTCTATGAAAAACCATGAGGAGAAATCATCAGAATTCACAATTACTGCTTTGCTTCACCCACGCATTGTACCTACACTGTACTTCCTCCACTCATCAGAGGACCGACCTCAGAGTCAACGTCCTGATCTTAGATGTTCCAGCACAGGCTAAGCGTTTAGCTATTGGCCAAGATGCCTAGAGAGCTCAAATATTATTTGCAGCTTTAGTGTAGTACCACTTTAACAAAAACATCAAAACATACACACAGGCAACCTAATATATCACACAATTACACCTGCTGTGGTTTTCTACAAGAAAAAAATGCCAATATGACAAGTCCAAGAAGGTCAATGGAAGACCATGCTGTAAGAATCCATGCCAGAAGTCCTGCAAGGACGCTAATTCTGCTCCACTGAAACCCAAACGTCAACATTTAACTATTTCACTGAAGCCTGTCACAACTTTCAAACTACAGTGACTGCCTACTCATCAAAAAGACCAGCTTCAGACTTTGTCACAGGCCTCTTGCACGTGACACCAGCTGTTTAATGCACTCTTCCACAAAAGTTCTTCCAAACAGGAGAGCGGAAAGGAGAGAATTTTCCCTTGCAATAACAAAATAGCGACAGGACAAGGGGTGATGGATTTGAAACTAAAAGAGGGAGATTTAGACGAGAGGGACGGAAGACATTGCTGATGCTGAGGGTGGTGAGAGCCTGGCGCAGGTTGCCCAGAGAGGTGGTGGCTGCCCCATCCCTGGCACCATTGCAGGTGAGGTTGGCCGGGGCTCTGAGCAACCTGCTCTAGTTGCAGATGTCCCTGCTCCCTGCAGGGGGGCTGGATGAGATGACCTTGAAAGATCTCTTCCAATCCAAACCAGTCTGGGATTCCATGAAAAACCTGAATTGCTGCACTGGTGCCTGAGGCCTGTTACTAAATATGAAGACAAAGCACTCTGTAAATTACAAAATGTTAGTATTGTTCAGTTTTAGCTCAGCAAGGAGCTTGCACACTGCTTCCAGCCTGCCAGACCCCTGTCATAGAAGAAGAAAGAACGTCATGCCGCTTCACTTTTGCTGCCGTGAGTAACAGTGACATGGGACGCTTCCAAACCCTGCGGAACATGTTTTGAAACGCTCTCCCACAGGAGCGTTCTTATGAGCCACAGATGCCTACAGAAACTCTGAGAAGTACCCTCCAGTACAAACCACTTGAGCATTTTATTGAAGAGTTTTGGAGAAATTATATTTAAAGTGTTCAAGCTACTGCCACTCACAGTCACATCCAACGAAACCCAAGTACTTTCAGTTCCACCATGTCACTAAATCCTCTCAAGTAGATTTTTCTCAACTGTCCATTCTTTCCCAGTCACAGAATTGTTTTACTATCCAAAACTAGTTCACACAGCATTTAATAATCTTTATGATTAATCCCAGAAGAAAAAATAAATATTCGATACTTAAAACCTGCATTCCACAAAGGTGAACTTTGTAAGAGAAACTGTGCTTGGATAAAGTGTGTGAGTTACCCATGAAACAGCAGGAAGCAAGAAGAACACAGTAATGCAGGCAAAAAAAAGCACTGAATGAAATAAAGTAGTAGTACTTTTAAGTCCTGAAGGGCTGTTTGCTTCTAAATTGTACTTTAATCGCATAGAAGTATTAGGAAGTGCTACGCAAAAGCTATAGGGTAATGAATTTCTTCTGAACTTCTCCCTTTTACGTATTACTGACTAAATTACAGAAACATGTTTAAATGTACTATCACTAAAATGATCTTAAACCATGAATTATCTCCGAAAGCGTCCAGTCCTTACAAACAGGACAACCGATGCTTGCCGCTTAAATAAAGGACCAGAGGGGGAACTCTGTGGATGGTCTACCTCAGAAACAGCTCCTCTGCCTCTTGCTGTGGGCAGCAAGGGTAAGGTGATGGTTCCACAGGAACTTTCCCGTCAAATCTTATGGTAAATCCTCACGCCCCTGCTCTCTGGCCCGGACCTGTCTGCTCTGTGACGCTCCAGCATCACCGAGCAACTGGAAACCCAGGAGCCCTGCCAGGAGAGGACTCCCCAGCGGGCCGTGATCCCCGGGTGGGCAGAGCACCAGCCATGTGGGCACCGAGACCATGGGGAGGAGGGCATGGAGACAAATGGGGACCTGACAGAGCGGGAGATCAGCTGTGCTCCTGATGAGCCAGCCCAAAAACACGTGTGGGAGCTCCTCAGTGCCCACAGTGTCACCACCAGCAGCAGCCGCGCTCAGCTCCTCAGGGCTGAGCAGCCTGCGTCCCCAGGGACGGGCACGCTGCTGCTGAAAGCCACAATTTGCTCTTTTTATAAGCTGAATGTAAAATAACACAAGTATCAAGAGGAGGTAATTACTCACTGAGGCATCAAGGCTCAGTCCTTCACATCTCTTAATTAGCTGCCACTAAAAATATGAATTCCTCATGTGAGAATGACGTTTTGATAGCCCTCAATTCCAGATAACATAGGAGGCCCAATTAAAAGAAAAAAAATACTGAACCAAAGGCACCGCTACTGACAATGGCAACGTATGTTCCCCAGCACTTAACCTTGGTACTACAAGTCACAGTGATCCCAAAACTTGAATTAGGTACAATAAATCCATTTGATAAACTCAGTGAAATTAAAAACCACTGTGGGAGTCTGAATCAGCCAAGAGAATGAACCAATGACTAGCATATTCATAAATCAAAAATTAAAATTATGTCATCGCTGATTTCAGCATGTGATGATATTATTATTGTATTTTTATGTGGGCTAGCTTTACAGCTCAGTTAAACTGTGCTGGGATTACAGCTCTGCTTAAAACAAAAAAGAAACCTTTGAAATGTACGGTTCTTAAATTGATCCTTTCACTGCGGTGTGACTTTTGATTGAGAGAATAGCGCAGGACTTTTTGGCTTTGGAAAGGTATGGCTAGCTACAGAAACTTTAAAAATGAGCAATTAGATTTCAGCCTTTATTTGAAGTACTAATGGAAAATGACAGTAATTTCCTAAAACATTTATTTCTTCTCCCTCTTCATTGCCCATGACTTTCCAGCCAACTTCAACAATTACCAAATCAGCATTGAAACAAAAAGGTCACAGTGGTGTAAGAATTAAAAAAAAAAAAAAAAGATTTTTAGAAAATATGTTTTCTTGTTATATTTTCCTGTTAAGAATTCTGATTTTATCAGACTGGGAAAAGAAAATTAAGTATGAAAGACAGAAAGCATTTATTTAAGCAAGACTGTAAATCTCTTATATTCACTGCTGATTATTCCAAAAGTACAAATTGAATTACACTTATAATGAAAACATGAAGTCTCCATAGCTCATTTATTCTGTATAGAAGCCCGTATCATTTCTTCAGAAATAAGCTTACCTTATAAATTATACTGCTAATCCATCAAATTCACACGGTAGAGTAGGTACAGTTTTATATTCATTAGGGATTCACTTAAAAAACTGACAATCTGGCACAGTTTGTACTCAGCATAACAGGACAAGTTAGAATGAAAATTGAATCAGAGACAAGTTCAAGTCGGTGAAGATAAAGGAAACTGACAGCACCGTAATAAAAGGACACTCAATTTTTTCAATATCTGGCTTATAGCTCACCAAGCTCATCTATTTTGCTTCAGCACTGGTATCTTCAGGATTATACACTAAAATGAAATTTTCGAAGCGTTTCTTCCATACATATGTAAATGACGATGGCCACATTCTGGAGTGCTGGGATGCAAACAGAAATTTCAGCACAGCTACACAGTAGAGTCCTTGGGAATGCAATGCAGCAAGGCACAACAAAGTGCAAGAAACGTTTGGAAATGTCACCAGCAGCCCAGAACTGAACTTCTTTTCCAGCTGAACACTTCCAGATACTCACTGAGAACAGATTCGCTTGGAGTTTCAACTAGACAGGAGATTCTGCTCTCTCCCACCAGCAGAGACGAGGCCATGGAGATGGACTTTGTGTGCTGTTCTTCTTAGGAGAATCTTCCAAAATTTTTTTTTGGCTCGAACTTTGAGCCTCTGTGTACAGTATCATCTGTAATGATATCTTATTATCATTAAGAATGATCACATTGGAAGGTCCTGCATTATATTCAAGGATTCAGTTACACCTTTAGATCTTACATGTTTTTGATGGTGGCTTCATCTTCCTTTCCTTTAAGAGGCTGACTTCAGGGAGTGCAAGGTACCTTTCAAGCAGAACGTGATGTGTAAGGGGACCTAATCCATCGCTCTCTCATTCTCTCACTCTGTCTGAAACTTAAGCTGTTTAAAGTTTACACAAAAATCAACAGAGATGCACCACCTGGAAGAGAACGTAAAACCGACAAGTGCAACATTGAGCACGGGGGAAAAGCACTGCACTGTTTGGTTTGTGAAATAATCGCAACTAGTACGTTACGTGCCTCTTCAATATTCTGTAAATACGTAATCTAATGTACTTTACTAAGACAAATTTGTTCAGAAAAGTCAGTCTTCTAATCCTCAGTTTTCTCACATTAACTCTGAAACATCATTTGCGGTGTTTGAACGTGTTTGTTCCAGCAACTGTTGAGGTGCTGGAGCGGGTGCAGAGAAGGGCAACGAAGCTGGTGAGGGGTCTGGAGAATATGTCGTATGAGGAGCAGCTGAGGGAACTGGGGTTGTTTAGTCTGGAGAAGGCTGAAAGGAGACCTCATTGCTCTCTACAGCTACCTAAAAGGAAGTTGTGGTGAGGCTGCTGCTGGACTCTTCTCTCAGGTAACTAATGACAGGATGAGAGGAAATGGCCTCAAGTGGCACCAGGGGAGGTTTAGATTGGATATCAGGAGGAAGTTCTTCACTGAAAGACTGATTAGCCACTGGAACGGGCTGCCCAGGGAGGTGGTGGAGTCACCATCCCGGGAGGGGTTCAAAAAACAGGCAGATGTGGTGGTTTGAGACATGGTCTAGGGGTCAGGAAGATGTTTGAAGAAGGTTGGACTAGATGATTCTAGAGGTCTTTTCCAACCTGAATGATTCTATGATTCCATTGATCCAAAACACTCAAAAATGCAGTGAACCACTAAAGAGGAGACACAATCAGGACCATCTGCCCAACCGAAATGTCAACTAAAGCTTCCTTCAGAAGGCCACTGGCTGAGGAAAACTAAACAAACAAACAAAACCCAACTGCCCCCAAACACACCCACAAAGCAAAACAAAGAAGTGCTCATTCAGAGACATCTGTATTTGTTCCTACCTCCCATAAGCAAGCATGAGCTTGTCAGTTCCTCGGGTCCTTGTTAGTAGTTCAGGAACTGCTCAGAGAGAGGAGATTTTTGAGCTGTTCCTAAGAAAAGTAAGCCCTCAAAAGTTTATCGAGGTGTCAGTCTCAAAGGGACACAGAACACATCAGCTGCTGTGGTGGCCACAATCACTTTCACTCCTCTCCTGGTCAAGCTTTTCACCAATTACCTCCTGGTCTATTACCCAAACTCCTCATCACCTTTTTGCACATTCTTACTCCCCAAGACAGTCCACAAGGTTTCTTGCTTTGTTTTTTGGCTTCCTTTTCCACCAAGAAACAGACACATTCAACCACACAAAACACAACCTCAATTATAAGGACATTCCAGAATATTAGCTGCTCACTTGATTCTTTTCCCTTCAAACGGAAGTAGGCAATTGCTTCTATCTCAGTTCCCACATGAACTCCCTCAGTCCCCTCCATCATAATTACATACTCTTCATGTCATCTGGTTCTGACTAAACTAAAATCCTTGCTGAGATTATGAAGATTAACCCATAAAGACAGGAAAATAAAGAGGAACCATGCTTATTCACTGAACTCAGAAAAGTCTGCTCTCATTTTCACATCTTTCCTTCCACTTTTACGTCCACAGATGCCCTCAAGATATTCCTCCCTAGGAACCCCTAATAGAGTCTTCTTCAACAACAGCCATACAATGAAACTATAATTAATTGTCGAATAAGTTTTGTTATTAAAATAGAAAAAATGACATGAAAAAGTGTCCTTTATTGTGTCAGATCTACTTCTTTCAGTAATGCTACGAGCTCAGCAAAGCCACTGGCTCTCAGTATGGATGTGCTCTGCCTGGCATTATTCATTGCTGCCAACCTAGCTTTATCACAGGGATTTAACCTCGAACAGCGCAGTACAAAACATGGCCAAAAATACACCTGATACAAAGACGGATGCCTAACTCAAGACTGTCTAAATACTCAAACTCATCATATTGAGCTCCGTGCTTTTCTCATTGGTTTCTCAAGGTGAAGAAGGCTGATGTAACAAATAGGTTAAGCCTTGGATTCAAGCGTATCCTCTGCATGATATCATGAAATAAATATATCCTCTGAAAGAATGACTTGGAGTGGTTTAGAAGAATGAGGAAGACGATGTGAGGAGAGGTATCAGGTACTGTGGCAGGAATCCTCGCCTCCACCACACGCTTCATCAATATCCTCTGGTAGGGAAAACATTAATTCATTTTGCTCTTCCCTGGTCCCAAAAGGGCAGGAATGAGGAAAAAGGGAAGTGAGAGATGCAGTGGGGCAGCTGATGTCAGGTCCAGGCTTCCACCCCCACATGAAAAATCCTGGCTTGGGAGCGTACTTGTATTCTGAGCTTTTTCGGAAAGTGCATGGACAAGTCGTGATGACTATTTTTAGTGACTTGTAGTAAATATAAAGGTGAGGAATTTAAATATGAGTAAGACTTTTAAAAAAGAAGTAAAAATCCCTGATAGAAAATCTATTCCAGAGTGTCTTCTCATAAACCAACCTTGGCAATTAAAAGTATTTAGAAAACAGTTTACAATGTATCTTTGAGCATAGCTTTTTCTAGACAGTTTCTCCAGAATAAATTCCCATGAAAAACATGTACACTGCTGTAAAATTTAATCATTTAGAGGGCATAAAAGAAGTGAAAAAGAAGTCGAGTCTCCACAGGCAGAGTAGCCAAGTCCATGAAGCACCATGTGTCCTGCACCTTCTGCCATAATTTGGCAGAGAAATACAATATTCTCTAAATTATACAAAACCCAAAAGCAAGAACATAACCACAGCAGAAAAACAGCTTTTGCAGAAGTATGTGTGTTAATATTGTTCCATTCCGTAGCATGACCTGGAGAACGATGGAGGGGCTGCAACCAGCAGGAAGAAGAAGGGTCACTGCCCTCAAGTAGCACAGAATTTTAGCAGAGGTGAAGACCAGCTCATGGGAGAACTTTGGTCAGATGCTTTCTCATCACTCTGTTCTCACTGTTTAACAGTTTAATCCTTTAAAAATCAGAGTATCCTCCATTCTGGATGAATGCTCTGTTCTAGAAAAGGGATTAAAATCACATATTATTTGCCGGGTAGCTATGGATAAATCCCACACAACACTGCTCTCCCCAGTTTCGTACTTCATGATGAGCACATATGACTTGTGCACTTCACTCATCCTTCTTATTTATACTTTATTTTATTTTGAATTAAATTCATCTCCTAGTTGGCATGAACAATGACATTATTAGAAGAAAACTAATCGTAATAACAGATACAGCCATTTCAGATGAACACAGTTTGACAAGGGCTCGGTCTGGCCCACTGGATGCCTGCCTCTGAAAGCACTGTCCCTTGGCCACATCGGAACTGTTCCTGGCCTCTCCACAGAGACACAGAAGTGAGGAGGCAGCATGGCTGACTTTGAGCACCCTCCACAGATGAAGGGCAGTCACCCAAACCCAGCCTACGAAGTCACTCAGTAAAAAGAAGCAGAGAGCAGACCACACACCAGCTCTCTCTTCTATCAACAGGCACGGCACACTCTGTGCTGGGGAGACCCCCCTGCAGTGCTGGGGCAGCTCTGGAGTCCTCAGCACAGCAGAGACATGGAGCTGCTGGAGCGGGGCCACAGGAGGCCCCAGCAATGATGGGAGGGTGGAACCTCTGCTGGGAGGCCAGGCTGGGAGAGTTGGGCTTGTTCAGCCTGGAGAGGAGAAGGCTCCAGGGAGACCTTCTGGTGGCCTTGCAGGACTTCAAGGGGCCTCTCAGAAAGCTGGAGACAGACTTTTGAGCAGGGCCTGTTGGGACAGGACAAGGGGGGATGGTTTGAAACTAAAAGGTGGGAAATTTAGACTAGAGAGAAGGAAGGGATTTTTTGTGCTGAGGGTGGTGAGAGCCTGGCGCAGGTTGCCCAGAGAGGTGGTGGCTGCCCCATCCCTGGAGCCATTGCAGGTGAGGTTGGCCGGGGCTCTGAGCAACCTGCTCTAATTGCAGATGTCCCTGCTCACTGCAGGTCTTTAAAGGTCCCTTCCAACCAAAACCATCATATGATTCTATAGCGGTATGGACTTTGCAGGCTGAGCAACATCATCAGGGAAGTGGGTGGCCCTGCATCACAGAATCATCATAGAATCAGAGGATGGTTTGCATTGGAAGAGATGTTAAAGACCATCTACTTCCTGCCATGGGCAGAAACACATCCCACTAGAAGGTGGAACAAGATCAAAAGATTGATGAAGTTTTCAGTACTGTCAGAAAGCCCCCAAAAGACAAACAGCGCACGTTCCTTCATCTTACTTTGTAGTCTTTGTATGTGATGCGAAATTTTGCCAAAATAAATGAATTTCTGCTCCCCCGCACATTTTTTTGTCCTAGCAAAATACTAGGCCTTTTATTTGATCGCTCAGTAACAAGTTGCTGGTTTTGATGTTGAATTCTTTCATGTCTTTCTGAAAACATGACAAATCTTTAAAGTGCTAATTTCATATTCAAGTTTTGGAAGCTCCATATGCCTCCATGTACAACCAAGTAATTCATCTGCAGCTGTTTAAGCACCAAATTTAGTGCTTAAATTTGGTGGCTTTTCGTTGACTAAACACTAAGAGCAGTTTATGTCATATGCAAGGGTCCTTTCTATATGGTCTAGTACGTTCCAGTAGCAAACAGACCAGTTTAGGGCCCATCTTTACATTCCACATAAACTTTATTCACTTGAATATTCTCTTTAGTCTTAGACATAGAAAATAGGAAAATATTCACTTTGCTCCACACCCCCCCCCACTTTTTTTTTTGTTATAATACACATTTTGCCTGTGTTTGCTGATTTTCCCATTTAACATAAAAGGATAGACACCGTGGTGTGACACTGCAAACATCGCCTCAGGCAAATGAGTAACTTTATTTACAGAAACACTCTTCTTGGCACTAGAAGTTGCAGCATCACACAAGAAAATAGAAACACTAGCAAAACTGAAACAACGGTCCTCCCCCTAAGCAGCTTTGTCAACAACAGAAATCTTCTGAAAAATAAAAGAAGTCCCAGGAATTAGGGAAAATGAGCATATAATGCACTATCTGAACTGCTATGGGTTTGACCAGAAGGTGAGCGCTACGAGAAGCAAACTATGGACCAAAACACTTCCAATTCACTTAATAGCCAAATTATTAATTTAAACCATAATTTAACACTCACAATCTAAGTCATGCAGAGGAATGCAGAAGTTAGAAATACTAAAATAATAAAGAAAACAGTCTACTTTTAAGGAACCTAGAAGTTTAATGTTATAGAACAGGAGAATAATGCAGGGAAGACTGTGTCAATTAGAATAGTTCAGAGTTATAATAGGGTATTTTGCCTGGAAAAACAGAAACAAAGGGTTGAACTGGGCAGAATTCAGTAATCAACCAGCCTTGGAGACTACTGGGTCCATCTGTCAGAGCAGACTGCACAGCCCTAGTCTCCTGGGGTCATACTGGACACCACGACCATGGATCTACATAGCGGTACTAAACCATGACTATCTAAATCAAACTCATGCAGATTTCTGCAGCTGCTTCTATCAGTTTTCTGCACCACTTCATTTACTTGTGGCATTCTCAACTCATGGCAAAGCATCTTCTAAGAGTCCGGTGCTTTACCAGATGAAATGCAACACAACTGAAACGTCAGAGTTTTCCTCAGTTTGCAATCAGAGCAAGGTCTCCTATTTTTAAAGAAATACGCCTTTGAGTTGATAGTAAGGACTTTTTAAACTCACGCCATTGGGTGTGCTACCAAAAGAATGACATTTAATTATCTGCTTTTGCAATAAAAATAATTTAGCATAGCCAAGAGAATTTAAAAAACACATTACTCATTGCACAATACTAACATATATATATTAAAAAAAAAAATCCATCAGGAAAGTTCACTGAAGACATCATGCAAGAAAAAAATGAGTAGTCAGTAAAGGTGTCCTGCTAGATATTCCTGTCAAAATTATGGGGTACCTACAAACACTGCCATGATATCTTAAAGTTAATCCTTCAAAGGCAAGGGAGGGCCAAAATAAAACACACATTCAAATTTAGTTCTTGCAAGTTTACCTCCTGATGAGTATTATCCAACAGGCACTCTAACTATTTTTTTAACCACATTATTTTACTGCTGCAGAAACCCTTTGGTGAATTAAGGTATCCATGTTTTAGGGACAGAATTTTTCTGGAACAATGAACCCTGTGACACTGCTCCAAATGGAAGTCCAGGCACTCCAAGTTCAGAAGAAAAGCAAAACATCTTCTAGGAACTCTGCAACAAAGTAGGAAAGTACTTTGTCAGCATTTTGCTTTAACCTTGTCCATGGCTCTGTTCCTGACCTCCTTTTCTTATCTGCTTCCCGATCTCCATTTTTCAAAGATAAAGGAAAGGATTCACAGAAAAGCATCAATCACAGCACCCCCAGCTCATTTCAAACTACTTAGTGTGACTTCACTACGTGTGGCATGATACCACGAGAAGCTAAAAATAAAAAGCACATGATCGTGTACCTAAAGATAATGTAACTCACTTTTGAATGCTTGACTGAAATTATCAATATGCTTTAGTTTTTTAAATATTATAACTAACTGCACAGTTGCATAACATGCCATATTTTATCACATCGCCATCTCCATGCGCAGTTACTAACAAAATACTTCTCATATATATATTTTATTAGAGGTATATATATAAAGTGAAGCTAAAAAACAAAAAAAAACCTGGTTGACTTACAAAATTGATACTTCTAATACGCGGTCGTACATTTTTCATTGTTAACAAGTGGGTTTTCATCTTTACAGTAATACTTTATGCCTATAGTGTATTGTGTACCAACTGCCACACGAAATAATCAATTAAATCAGACAGCAACGGTGAGGCAGCACGAACGCCGATAATGCTGCAGAGTCTCATAATTACATAATAATGTCTGACAGCTCTTAGACAATGCGGCAAAGCCTGGGTATCAAAAGCCACACGTAAGCACAGTACTCTGTTACTTTGCTTCCTACAGATTGGGTCGTTCCTGATATAAATCACACTTATTTGACCTGTGTGGCCAGAAGGAATCAGGAGCCTTCAGCCATGCCCCTCTCCTCAACTGCAAGACTTGGAACTGGCTATGAGATAGGAAAGTGGATGTCAACCAACAACAAATGTCTGAAGAGAACACTTTGCCAGAAAGCAATTAATCAATAAAGACAATATAAAAGATAATGCTATTTGCTGAGGAAAATCCACACAGGGTGCTCAGATACTCTCCTGTGTTGGACACCTGCCATATCTTGGGGTTTTGAGCGTATGGACTCTGGTAAACTGCCATTATTCGAGCAGCTTTTTGAACAACTGCCCTATTCCTGCAGGCAGAAAAGAAACAAAGGGACACTGATAATCAGGGAACCTCTGACGAGAAGTTATGAGTGTGACTGCCTTCAAAAATCATCGCTCAACAACCACAGTCATTGCCATAGAAAAGCATCAGCTGCCACAACTTCCATTTAACACTTCTGTGTCTAGGCTAGCCAGCTTTCTGCTTCCCAAGTGAACAGGTCTGAACCTTGAATCGCCTTTTTTTTTAATGTATTATCTGTATCTCAAAAGCCGATTGGAATGTAAAAAGTTGTGAACGTCGCTGTGGGGATGAACATTCTCCTGTGCACCAGTGTGTATGGGCTGGAGAGGAAGGTGGCAGCTCACCCAGTGGATTTACATCCACATAAAAGGTACCATTTGGGAAAAAAAGCCAAAATTCAAAGCCACGTTCAGTCTTTCCTCACCACCTGGAGGTTGCAGATGCCGTTTGAGCATCAATACAGAGAGAAAAGCCTTGCGATGTTGTTTATTTTGAAAGCAGGTTTGGGATGGTCCCTCCTTCTTACAGGCGAGTAATGATTTACTGCTACCCCAGAACGATCTCAAAACAGGCCAGCTGCTCTCCTACAAAGCTAACACTCTTCTTCCTCTTCCTCCATCCATGCCCTCTGTGTTTCCACCATTTTTCATCCAATGTACCGAGAACCTCCTTCAGACCACATTTCTATTTTCTTACATAAAATGATAAGAGTAAGCAAGGACGGTAATTTAATATTTTCTAGAGGAATACTTCAGAAAGATGGGGTCTTCCAGTCTTGCAGAAGTAGGTAGGAACATTAGAAAGCTCTGCTGTCCAAACCTCCTCCTGTAACAGCGCATTTCACGTTCCTTTTCTGTTCCTCTCTCAAACCTGAGCTGGAATTCTGACAGAAGGTTCTGAAAAAGGATGTGCAACCCATCATGCAGCTATGCAACAAAAATGAAGACACACCTTTAAAAAGTCCAGCACAACAAAGCAGGGACAAAGAAATGAGCTAATAACCCTGATGGGTACACAGCCAAGCTGTGGACACCAAGGCAGGTCCTGATGTGCTGAAGCAAACTTTAGTTTGGAGAAACGGGATTCAAGCACGTTAAAAGTTCAATGCTTCTAGAACAAAACACTTCAAGGTATTAGCACCAAGGGGGGAAAAAAAAAGTAAATAAACTTATGCCAGGCTTTTTTCACAAAGTGGTATTTCATTTCCTGAACTGCTCTGGGGGTCTTCTCTGTACCCAAGTTTCATCTTAGGTGACAAGTGCCCATGTTCCACCTCTGCTCATCCATTTGTGTTTAAGGCAGGTCCCACTCCCGCGTAGGAAATGTTGGAGGCCTACCACAGTCTCTTGATGACCTACGTACACGGGTATCAGAAACAGCTATGGCAACTGGCAATTGCAAAAAAAACCCTGGTATGTCCACTAAACTACTGAGTAGGCTGAAACAAACCTCAACTAATTATGTTTTATTTACAGACTTTTACCGGTTTGGTCACTTGCCCTCTTTTTTCTTTTTTTTTTTTTTTTTTTTTTGAATGATAGCTGAGCTTTTCGGATGGCAATTTCATCTCAGTTTAAGGTGAGCTGAATGATAAAACTTGGTAGTACAGAAGTTATGAGAGTTCAGACAGTAAAAAATTCAATTGTTAAAAGTTACTTTAAATCACCAAAGTCATCAGAAAAACCCACCTTCTCCAGAAGCACAGAATACCCTTCATATTCTGAACAAGTTTTCTTTTTTCTTAATGAATTTCAGCTACTTATTAGTTCTCAGCAACTTCTAAAATTTTCCTTCACGGAATGTGCACATTTTTTAACTTCTGTGTTAAGAAAAATGCCAACCAGCAGCTGAACAGGAGATTGTCATAATTCTTTTTTTTCCCCCTCTACATCTACACCCAGAATAAGACTTTTATTCAGTAATTATCAAGCCCTTACACTGATTATACAGTGAGAGAACCAAGCAGCACAGGAAAGATCATTGCAATTTTCAGCACGCAGAGCAGATTCTTGGCTGCACCTAAAATTTACCTCTTAACTCAGATCTCAACCTCCCTCCAAATGAACTTTTCTCAGAACTTCTGGGGACCAGTGAAGCCTATTAGCAAAACCGGTGGTAATATTCTGTGACAAAAAATACGGTAAAACTAAAAATCTTACGAGTGCTTCACATTATACCAAGAGCAACATCACCGTAAGGAAATCACAGCCTGGACAGCAGATTAGGTGAGCTGTTCTGGAAGTTCATTGTCTAACAGTGAAGTGACTAGTGGCATTTAAGCCAAAATACGTTTCCTACCTTTGGTAGGAACACCAGCTGGAGAGTCACCACCGTCCCGCAGCTCGCACCGCAGCAAGGCTCTGCCCCGGAGAGGCTCTCGGGTTTCCTCTCGCTCTAATTAGTCATTCTCAAAGCCCATCTGGAAGCAGACTGAGTACAGGTAGCCTGTGCTAATTTTAGAACCTTAGATCCACTAACTACACACCTTCCAGGACTTCTTTTCTGTCCCCCAAAGAAACTCTTTTTTTGTGTGTTTCGAAGCAGAAAAGCCAGCCCTTGCACATAAACAGAAGCTACAATCACTAAAAAGACAAGAAGGGCTCTCGGAAAGAAGTAGTTCATGAAGAGGGAGGGGAATCTGCATGCAGGGAATCATGAAAAAAGAGAACCTGAGCTTTGATTCACTACAGCAATGCCTGTTTTTCTCCAGTGGGCTGGGGAACACACAACCCTGAATTAGTTCATGCCTCACTTCCACACTATAAGGAGAAAATTAAGCACCTCTGACTGAGGTGTCACCTAAACTGACAGTTAGATGGAATCTGTCTCACAGTTGATGCTAGCGATGGAGGCTCTGGAAACCTCTTCAAGTTGATGCTTCCTGCAGCTGGAGGAAAAGCTGCCTCCCTTTCTACCTGCAGTATCTTCTCAGTTAAAGTTCTTCATCTGAGCAGCCAGAGATTCTGACTTAAATGCTTTCTCTGTGTGAGGAACCTGAACCTGTAATTCCCATCTGAAAGTGAACTTTAAACCATCAATCTAATAAGCAAGTTATTTATAAACAACCGATTCATGTGTTTGGATCAAGCAGACCAAATACAGAATCACAGAACCATTTAGGCTGGAAAAGATCTTTAAGCTCAAGTTAACCCATCACTGTCAGATCACCCCCAAAACCACAGAATCATAGAATCATTAAGGCTGGAAAAGACCTCTAAGATCATCACGTCCAACCATCAACCCAACGCTACCATGACCACTAGACCATGTCCTCCTGGAGTGCCACGTTGAAGTGCTGGGGCCTGAGTTGTGGGCTCCAAGTTGGAGTTGACCTGTGGATGAGTCACAACCTGGCAGAATGTTT
>VZZY01018901.1:31779-44771 GCA_013400335.1 Eurystomus gularis | reverse complement strand
ATGACATGTTCTCCAGACCTCTCACCAGCTTCATTCCCCTACTCTGCATCCACTCCAGCACCTCAATGTCCTTCTTGTCCTGTGGTGCCCAGAACTGGACACAGTACTCAAGGTGCGGTCTCACGAGTGCCGAGTCCAGGGGCACAATCACCTCCCTCCTCCTGCTGGTCACACCGTTTCTGATCCAGGCCAGGATGCCGTTGGCCTTCTTGGCCACCTGGGCACACTGCTGGCTCATGTTCAGCCGGCTGTCCACCAGCACCCCCTGGTCCTTTTCTGCCAGACAACTTTCTGGCCACCCTTCCCTAAGCCTGGCGTGTTCATGGGATTGTTGTGATACAAGGGCAGGACCCAGCCCTTGGCCTTGTTCAACCTCATCCCATTGGCCTTGGCCCATCGATTCAGCCTGGCCAGACCCCTCTGTAGAGCCTCCTACCCTGAAGCAGATCAACACTCCTGCCTAACCTGAATTTGTAGAAACAGATCAGGCAGTTGCACAACTTTGTCCTTCTTTTTCTTTCTGTCATTAGTGTCCTAATTTGAGAAAACTCTGCTTTTCTAGGAAACAGGTAACCAACAACTGATGACGGAAGCAGAGCATTCTCATTTAAAGTCATAATGCAGAAGTCTCAGATGCTGAAAATTCTTCCTTAATTACAACAAACAGCAGCCAGCAGAAATGCAAACAGAAACTGCTTCCTTCAAGAACCACAACTCTTATAAAAAGCTTGGTCCTAAACAGCTTATTTCAAATCTATAATGTAGCAAAAGATACCAGTAAATAATCACTCTGCTCTAATGTAACTTTACAACACTTTCGAGGTAACAGTAAAGAATACTGTATGTCAGGGAACAATGGCAGCTGAAACACTTGAGTCAGCTTCGAAAAAACCCCAAACATTTGTTGTGTAATGATTGTACTTAAGAACACACTCCCACAAATATTTAGCACTTCTTACAGTAAAACATTTGAAAGCAGTAATTCACAGTGGTGTAAAAAATCATACACTGGAAGAAAAATAACATAACATGAGAAATTACTGTGAAGTTTTGCCTGACAAAGCAAAACCAGAGCTCAAAAACACGTTCTTGCCTGTCTTCTTTTGGTGATGAAGACACACAATAGATACGCTGACGAATTATCCATCTGATAGCTCTGGATTCCTAGTAATCCTAAAAGTAACACATTAAACCCCTAAACGTCTTATTTTAGCGGTCCCTAGAAGGCTGTGTGTATTTTTAACATTCATGATGTGTCCTGCTGCTTCTCCAGTTCCCAGGAGTGTTAGGTAGGACTGCTGTCAGGAACTGCTGCTCTCCTGCCTCTCAGCTAATTACATTCTTACCCCCAAGGGGAAGGTGCAATCTCCCGCAACACAAGTTTGTGGCCAAGAAGAAAACACACCTTTGAAAGAGTTTATTGGTGCTGGTTGATGAAACTACGCCTTTAGCCAGGTTGATTTATACGCCTCAGAACTTTAAAAGGTTACTCTTTAGTATACCTGCTCTCTGCGCCTATTAAATGGTGTATTAACTTGGCTTTCCGTAAACTTCTGACCAGAAAGCAAGCCTAAAAGAGCACTGGGAAACTCTGAACAAAACCTTTGAATTAAAAAAATTATGCTCTGCAGGAGTACTAACAGCTTTATGAACTTACTTCTGTACGCTTCAGCCAGCTGACGATACTCTTGTGGTAATTACACACTCTAGTATTTGTATTAATATCCAATACGAGAATCAATCATTTGCTCCCACATTTTAAGGACAGATGCAGACTACCCATCATGG
Organism: Eurystomus gularis; assembly: GCA_013400335.1. Taxonomy (NCBI): domain Eukaryota; kingdom Metazoa; phylum Chordata; class Aves; order Coraciiformes; family Coraciidae; genus Eurystomus; species Eurystomus gularis. The sequence goes on along the minus strand of VZZY01018901.1, from coordinate 42,983 downwards.
AAAGTCATCATTCTAATCAATACAGGAGAATGCATCTCAGAGCCACGACATCTTAGGAACCAAAGAAGATTGTTGAGAGGTGTTTCCATTTGGATCCATCAACCATCAGATCCAAAACAGACTCAACATCTAAAGCAGCTTGTGTCAGCTATATGAAAAGGACAAAGCTGTAGCAACGGGGAGCAGGTCACACCAGTCCAAAGGTACACAGGAGTGACCATGTGCAAGACATCCAGACAAAACACAAGTGTGTCTAGAGGTACAAGGCCTGTAGAAACACAGACCCCTGTGTTTAACTGTTTTACTGTGGCCAGGCATTAAGTTCCACTTACATCCATTTGTAACAGTGGAATGAGTAGATGATAAAAGTCAAAACAATTATCAGGTAGAGTAACAAGCAAAGCTCCTTTTTTGGAATCTACTAAGAACACTTGAATGTTCACAGGATCTCAGCATGGTGGGGGTTGGAAGGAGCCTCTGGAGATCATCTCATCCAACCCCCTGCTCCAGCAGCTCACCCAGAGCAGGGGGCCCAGGATCATGTCCAGGCGCCTTTGGAATCTCTCCAGAGGAGACTCCACAACCTCTCTGGGCAGCCTGGGACAGGCTCCCACACCCTCACACCAAACAACTTGCTCCTCCTGCTCCCATGGAACCTCCTGGCTTCCACTTGGTGCCCGTTGCCCCTTGTCCTGTGGCTGGGCACCACTGACAAGAGTCTGGCCCCATCCTCTTGCCCCCCATGGGCCCTTGAGCTCTTGCTCAGCATTGATCAGATCCCCTCTGAGGCTTCTCTTCTCCAGCTCAGCAGCCCCAGGGCTTCCAGCCTCAATGCACAGTATGTTAATGCATCGTATCGATGCATATGTTAATGTACAATAGTCTAAGAGAAGCTGCACATTATTTTGACCAGTACATTAACAGAGCTACATTCATACCATGTTCAGAATGATCCAGCAGCCAAGTGCCCCAATGAATGAGTAATTTTTCAGCAGGCATAAATGTCAGTTTTCTGACCAGGTGTTTTGAGGGCTGACCATGATAACAACTCAAGAACTCTGGAAGCTCATGTCCTGTCCTGGTTAAGTTCTTTCATCAACTTCATCTTCTCACACCCAAGCTCCTTCCCACAGTGCATCAGAGCGCTGTTACCAACACTCATCTGCAGCTCCTCTGCACTCCAGATCACTGGAACAGCACAAGCGGTGGGCTGTTACCATGGGCAGGCAGACTCTGCCTGGGAGGACTGTAGAGAGAGCAAAGTTAACCACAAAAGTCCAAGTCACGTACACCATGTAGCTGCATGCCTGGAAGCATGAAACTCCGCACTGGAGGAGGTGGCAACCATCACTAGATCGATATCTGGGTGTCTGGATGCCTGGAGGAGTGTGAAACACTAAACAAAGGAGCTGTCGCCTCCACCACGCAGGTGTGAATTAACGGACTTTGTGACGTTAGTGTAAGTGGTAAGATTGTCTGTAGTCATCCCCACCCGCACGTATACCTTAGTGATGTCATGTGAAATTTGAGTATAAATATCACCCCAATCCTGGCCCAAAAATGGGGACAGTATCAACTTGGAACCATCCCGATGACAGGACGGATTGACAAATTTGCTCCTTCTCCATCCCCCGACTCGGGACGCCCTGTGGGTAAGATTATTTACCTCAGCTCACGCTGTGTGACACACTTTTCCTCCCTAGGCGTATTTCACATTTCTCCTCAGGTGCCTTTCTGTGCTTCCCTGAGTGTATTCTTGGGGTTTTTTTCATTTCTTTTCGTCACGAGCATCCTGTCTTGTGCTCCACTGCATTTCTGCTCACGGGCTGGTCTATCAACCAGGGGCCAGGCTGACAGCGGGCAAGTGGTTGTTGTTAGTGCGTGTGTGTCGGTTTTAGTGTGTTTTTGTTATAATATTAGTTATACAACCTTTAGTATACCTGTAGCTCCTAATTTATCACCGGCAATCCAAAAGAACCTGCAAATGCTGAGGTAAGTAAACTATTATTACTGTTCCCCGATTTGCGTCTGTCACATATTCGGTGCTGGCCTCACAAGACCGGATTTATTCCCCCATTTTCGCAACAAAGATCCGAGCAGCTCCTGGACCTGATGACCTTAAAGTTGTTTTCCAACCATAGTGAGTCTGTGATCCGATGCAACTTGGTGGCAATCACTCATACTAAAGCACAGTGATACTTGCACCTAACTAAGCCAAAATTCTGTGTCTAGAAACGACACAGGCAGGACAGACAAATACACTGTCAGGCTTATACCACAATGGACATATCACAGACAAATTATTTAATGCATCGTCCAAAACATTTGCATTTACTTTTACATTAAAGCCTTTCTATTAATGAAATGTGTACACAACATCCGTGACGTAACAAAGGGCAAGAAGCATCTATCAATTTTAAAAACTTTTCCAGGAATGCAGAAATCCTACAAATTCTTCAAAGGAAAGATCAAAAAATAACAAAACATCCAACCTGGCAACTGATTATTCCCAAGCACAGAGTAAGAACAAAAGATGAGAGGCAAAATGCCAAGATGCAGCGAGGTGAGTCAGCCAGTGCTTAGCAGAGCTGGTCTCTGAAACCTTCCGAGCTTACTTATACTCGTTTCTGTACAGAGGGAGAAAAAGTGTCCCAAGTCCAGTCTCTTTCAGGATTTTCCCTTTCTTAAGCATTGAATTTTAAGAGGCATTTCAGGGTCTTTATTTACAAACCCTTCCAAGTCTCTAGTTCCATGTATATAAAAACGCTAGTGTATGAAAAATTAATGCACGTGCTCTCAGAAGCCAGACTTCCAGTCTGCATTGTCTCTGGAAGGAGCTGGGGAGGAACAAGAGTCTGCCGTGTGAGTTTGGGGGGGCCCTTATCAAATATTCAGTCAACTTAATTCCTGAGAGAACGTGAATTTTTAAATATGAGCTTAAATGTACAGGAGTGCATTACCTCTCTGCTGAAATTTTCATGAGCCGCTCATTTGGCACATATACATGGTGCATTTTTTTATGAATAGACAATTTCAAAGCGCACTACATATATACGCATTTTAAAGATGATTTAATGTGATCGGCACAGATACTGAAAGTGATTTAAAACCAGTTACTATAGCTTTTTAATCAGTAGCTCTGGACAGGAAAGGGGTTGGGTTGGTTTGCTATTTTCAATTCATTTGCTCCAGAGGTATAAATTTAATTATAATAACACAGTAAAATAGCTAGTGCCCAGTAAATGCAAAAAAATCTTGCTTTAACAGTAAGGTGGACTACAGAGAGAGCCACAACAGGGCGTTTAAATGACAAGTGCCTCTTGGATGCTCAGAATTTGTGCTATAATTTAATCCACAATGTCTGTGGTGGGCCAAACAACAAAACGGTCACAATATTTCAGTGGGAAGGACACAAGAGAAAACAGCAGATTCATTTTGGAATTAGCTTCAAAAAATTCCTGAGCAATTACAGTTTTCAAGCATTTATTAAACTGTGATATTAGAAACGGAGTTGAAACGTGCTGTACTAGCGCTCTCTTTTCTTACCAAGCAGAAAGAGAATGTAGAACAGACAGGTTTTTCTGTGGGGATGCTGCAGAAACCTCTGTGGAACACACTGACACAAAACACTTCAGATTGCCTTACTCTGGCAGAGGTAATTGCAACAACGCCAAGAGAGATCCTCCCGTACCCGGGGTATCAAAGGACCTGCACGAAACACGTGGACCAAGGGTTACAGATGGTGGATACTGGAGGAGATCCAACAACAGCCAGTGCAGGCACGAATTCTAAACTGGCTCCTGCTACAGGCCCTACAAATAGATCTGCTGGTGAAGGAAGCTGCTCCTGGGGGAAGCTGGACAAATCCGACACCCTTTAGTTTCTATTCTCTGCTCTGAGAAGAGGTATTTTTGAAGACATTACGGTATCCATAATAAATTAATTTCTGCTGACAAATTCCCAAGCACCTGCACGACTTCTGCAAGCCAGAAGAAATCCCAGCACTTACAAAAACGCCAGGCCTAGATGGGACACTGTAAGTACAGTGAAAGACAACAGGCCACAGGTTTCCAGACTGAAAATTGAGCTTTCTGGCAAACTTGTTTTGCTTTTACCTGTTCTTGTTATTAACTCTTTATCTTCCAACACCTGCCTAACCTTATTTGAATGTTGTTTCTGTCCAAGCAACTATCAACTGCATATCCTTCTAAATGTATCTAGCTACTAGCCACAAGCTGGCCACAAATTTATGCCTTCAACTCATCTTGCATAATGTGCAGTACATGTAGTAAAACTCACTCTATGATCTAACAGATCTGCGATGCAGGATATTCATAAATCACAGAATGGTTTGTGTTGGAAGTGACCTCAAAAATCATCTCGTTCCACCCCCCTGCCATGGCAGGGACACCTCCCACTAGACCAGGTTGCTCAAGGCCCCATCCAACCTGGCCTTGGACACCTCCAGGGATGGAGCATCCACAGCTTCCCTGGGCAACCTGGGCCAGGGTCTCACCACCCTCACAGGGAAGAAAGGATTCTTTAAAAGGATTATTCCTCCCAACTCAACATGCTTATCAGCTCTACTTTGCCGATTCACGTCAACCCATGGGATTGAACAGGAGAACAAAATGAGAAGTGGAAGCAACATCTGGTAGAGGTACCTGCACCTGCACAATCCCCTCTGCCTGATGGAGCACTAAGAGGGAATTGGGCTTTCGTGGTGTTTTCGTGCTCCAGTCATCACCCAAGCACCAGGGTGGTACTGCCTGGAAGTCAGAATGACTGGTAAGGCTCCTTAGCTATGGTTCCCAGGTTTTTGTTTTTAATGCATTAAACAAAATCTTAGAAAAACTTCAATACAACTAACAGATGGATTAAAAAAACAAACAAACTACAAACAGAAGATGTTATTATATATGCAGCGAGGGAACCATGGCATTTCTGCTTGTGCAGAGCTCAGCTGTTGCTCCTAAGTGCTATGCCCATACCAGGAAACAGTGTGTAATAAGCTATCCAATACAAAAACATTTCCTTATGCAGATGACGCAAGAAAATAAATACTAGCTATTTAAATAAAGTGTAACATTGACAATGACCACAAAAAAAGGTGGGCTGGAACACTGAAAGAAGTGTCCCGTTACAAAGAAGCACAGTTCTAGAAGGGTAGAAAAAATAGGGGGAAAGCAGACCTCAATTCTCGGGTAGTCACTCAGTCCTCAAATGTGGTTAAGAGGACGTGTTACAAACAACATTCAAAGGACTTCATCCACAGATAGCTCCCAGACTGGCATTTCAGTGTTCCTGCCCTATTTTCTCTACTCATCCCAGGTGTACTGCATGTCAATTAGCTACACCTTCTACCAAGTCTAAGAGCTTCTCTTCAGCCTTGCATCTGCAGTTTCAAATTACTGTCTTTCCCTCGTTCTTTTGCTTTACAAAGATAATGCTGTAACCCCAGTCTCATTTGTAATTAAAGTTTTTTAAACTGCTTTAAACGTTCTTCTGACTTGGGTATGTAAATTGCAGGATTAAATGTTATCTGCTCATTTAAAGTGAGGTACAGATCTGTCAAACATGCCACGTTGGCTTTAGTGTAAAGAGCAATACAAGTATAATCCTACCAGGTACAAGTTCTTTTTAGAAATATCAGGGAAAGTACAACGTATAAACAATGCAGCTTTTTTAAACAAATGCTCAAACCTATTTAGGGATATCTTCTGCTTTCTGTAAAAGAACGCCTTTTAGAGTTGATCAGGTTTAACGTAGAATCATAGAATGTGAGGGGTTGGAAGGGACCTCTGGAGATCATCGAGTCCAACCCCCCTGCCAAGCAGGACCAGAGAATCTAGGGCGGGTTACACAGGAACGCATCCAGACGGGTCTGGAAAGTCTCCAGAGAAGGAGACTCCACAACCTCTCTGGGGAGCCCCTTCCAGGGCTCTGGAACCCTCACAGGAAAGAAGTTCCTCCTCACGTTGAGGTGGAACTTCCTGTGCTCTCGCTTGCATCCACTGCCCCTTGTCCTATCGCAGGGCACAAGTGAAAAGAGGTTGCCCCTTTCTTCTTGACACCCAGCCCTCATCTACTGATCCACATTCATTAGATCCCCTCTCAGGCTTCTCTTCTCCAGACTAAACAGCCCCAGGGCTCTCAACCTTTCCTCATCAGGCAGCTGTTCCAGTCCCCTCATCATCCTCGTAGCCTCTGCTGGACTCTCTCCAGTAGATCTCTGTCCCTCCTGAACTGGGGAGCCCAGAACTGAACGCAGGACTCCAGGGGAGGTCTCACCAGGGCAGAGTAGAGGGGGAGGAGGACCTCCCTCCATCTGCTGGACACGCTCTTCTCCATGCACCCCAGGAGACCATTGGCTTTCTTGGCCACAAGGGCACATTGCTGTCCCATGGAGAACTTGCTGTCCACCAGGACTCCAAGGTCCTTCTCCAGGGAGCCTCTCTCTAGCAGTACAACATAATAACAGTACAATATAATAAACACGTCACGACAAACAGAGCGAGCAAGCATAGCCCAATTCGGTAAGTTCCATGGCAGAACATTTAGAAAAGAACAAAAGATCATAAAAACCTGTACAAGTCTCCACTGACCCACCAATTTCAGAACTTAAGGCTTCACAGGACTACAAAGTCACACATGCTGACGGCTCTACAGCACACTGAAACCCCTGCCTGCCACTGTGTCCATCACATCGCTGGGAGAACACAGATCCTCCTGGAGCGCAAAGACGCAGCGAGTCTGCTCTGCACCTTGACAGGCTGCTCTCAAAGCTCATCAGACTAATAAAAATAAGTTAGATAGGGCTTTTTACATAATAAGAACTACTTGATGGCACTTGATCCATGTGCCTACATTTACGTCACGCTGCAGAAGCAAGCAGGATGCTGTCTCCTTTCCCCTGCTCTCACCACTAGCAATCTTGCAGGGGGGGAAAAAACCCCACGGGAGAGACCTTTTTTGCTCTGCTGAGGTAATCCCGGATTATAATCATTCTCCACCTCCTTTTAGGTAAGATGAGCATAATGAACTCTATGGTTTTTATGCTTTGGCATTTTCTTCAGCCTGTGAACTGTATGACAGCCAAGGTCTCTATTTTTCAACATTTTCCTAAAAATGAGGACATTGAGTGCGGTGTTCTAATGTCCTTCTCAGCTGATCCTTACTGACAGAAGAAATCAGCTCTCCCCGCAGTCGGGATTTTCTTTTTTATAAGTCTCAAGGTCACTATAGATTGTTTCGCTGCAACGTTACACTAGGTTCTCTCACTGAAGTGTTTGCTGACTATGACTCCTAGATCCCTTTTATAATTTCTCCTTTCCAGGATGCAATTCCTCTCCTGCAGAGCTGAGATCTGCACTTCTCATCGCCCGGTGTACAGGCAGATACCAATTTTGGCTGTATTTAAAAACTGCTCTTTGTTTAAATGAGGCTAGTTTATAAAGCCAGCCAAGCTGTCATCTGTGCCTTCCTGCGATGTGTCGCCTGCCACTTTTATTAACAGCAAGTGTATTTACTTCCAGATCATCAGTGTTGGAAAGCACTGGATGGAATGTCCCGAAAAACCTCAGTAGAAACATTTCTGCTCAGTGATGCTAGAAAGTGACTATTTTTTGTGCACGACTATTTTTAACACGAGTTTTAATGAGCGCAGGAAAAATTTTTAGACATAATTCTGCAGTATTAGATCAGGTTCCTATAATGCTGTCGCTGGCGTGAAAGGAAAAGACTGAGTTTATGCCTCAAATCTGCCGCTCCTGCCCTCGGCACAAGCTCCCCCACCTCCAGAGCAAGGTAAGGGACCTCCTCTCCCCTGCCAAACCCTGGAGTGCTCACACCGCTTCATCCAGCCTGTCTGGAGCAGCTTCATGTCAGCTCCAGCACCTCAGGTGGCATGGCAGATACATCTGATCGATGAGAGGACCGCATCCTGCATCTTAAAATCACACATTTCAAACGCATTTTTGGAGACAGCCCTGGCACAAGTGCTAGCGATCCCCTTCCTGACACGCCTCAACAATGCTACTAGATCGGTGCCAACAGGAGCACCAGCCACGGGCTTCCCTTCAGCCGGCACCAGACACTGTTCTTAAACGTACCAGAGTGAGAAAATGAAGCCACTTAAGTTTCTCGCATTCTTATTTGAACAACACACACCAGGAGAACCGCAAGTCAACATTTTGTCCTTGTCAACATTATTTCTCACATAGATTTTCCTCTAACATCTGGTATTTTTAAGTGTTTCAGGAGATCATACGTAATTAAGACCATTTCCTGCTCCTGGACACAAGTAAAATTGTAATCAGCTACATTACCTTACAAACCTTATATTAGTTATGTTCCTTAATGACAAAATATATTGTTATAGTCACAGCAGAAAATGTTACAGGCCATCAATATCAAGTTATGAACTCCAGCAGAACATGCTGAGCACGTTCTGGCACACTCAAGTCTACTGCAACACTTTTAGGCAATTGCCCTAACAAAGGGTTTTGGTGGGATTTTTTTTTTTTTTCATAATTAATCAGTGACTAGAATAAAGACTCCTCAAGACCTCGAATGAAGCTGCTGACTGTGAATTACTCTGTGTATAAAGACCCAAGGAGTTGGTAGCATCTGCTCTGTGTGACACCTGAGTGGGTATCACGTGTGCCAATTTGGATTTCCTATACATCCATAGCAAAAATACTTTAAAATAGTAACAAAAGTAAAATGCCCCCTTCCCTAAAAATAACCTGAAGGATTAAAAAAAGAAGCTAGAAATGCTGTAGTGAGATTGAAATACTGGCAAAACTCAGACTCCCACAAGAAAAGACGAGGTCAAACCTAAACGAACGTGCATCTCCAGAGCATCCCGTACAAAGATGCGGTTGGCAAAACCCCAAAGCTTGTGGGATTAATCCCATTTCACGTTGGCTTCAGCCACACCGCCTTCAGAGACACTCAATAAGACCTGGTGATTGTGGTGTAAGTGGAAAATGTTGGAAAACTGGTATCAGGGTATAGCCGCACAGCAAAACTCCATGGCCCAAAGAACATAGTCAGGGCATGAATGAAAATGAGAAAGAATGCAAGACTGAGAGAAAGTCCTTTTCTCTAACAACAAAAGGCTCTCACTGGATGCTACAGAGAAAAATCTTGCTCAGAAAATATGGTATCCAGTCAGAGGGCCACCCACAAGAGACCTCTGATGTTGCAGTAACACATTGAACATCATCCATCCAGAAAAAGGATTCAGAGACTAAAGGAGCTGGCCAAGGACCATCAGAGAGAGCCTGCATCAGTGAAACACGCAGTAAATACTTAGGCTAGTTCCCATCCACTGCCTGGTAATCCTGGTTATGGTGAGTTTCCCACACAAACGTGAGGAAAAGCACCGAATAAAAGGTCAGGTAGTGCTCCAAATTGCTGCTCAATTGTGCTCCCCAGCAAAACATACCAGGAAAGAAAGCAATCTGCTTGTTCTGTTAGAATCTGTGCAAACAGAAGATGAATAAGCGTAAAAGAAACAGAAAATCTGCAAGGACACTTTAAAGATGAAGTTATTTTCATAAATTCATCCCCCAGGGACTTTCAAATGGCCCATGAGCTTTTTTCCTACATTTTCATGAGGAGTATTAATTTATCTCGTGCTCTAATCAGACTTAATACTTCAAGAACCACTTTGCAGACAGGTTTCTATCTTACTTCAGATACTCTTATAATAATTTCAATTAAAAAAAAAATAAATAAGGAACACAGAAGGAAATGTCAGCAATTATATCAGCGGAACTTGAAAACGCGTGACTATCGTTCTGCTTTTAGCTTCACAGGGCACCAAACAACTTCTCTGCACAGCAGAAACCCGGTGTCAGTGTGGCTAGCACTGGCTGCGAGGCTCACAACGTGTCAGTCACTCGAGATTTCCGTGGCCGCTGAGGGAACAATTTCAGTGGTCTGCTCTCTGCTGGCACTGACAGACACAGGCGAGTACAACAATAAGAATTAATTACTGGTGCTTGTTACAGTACTGATGCAGCATGACAACTCCGAAACCGTGCACATGACCAGTAAAGGCATCATCATTCACTTATGAATGGCTGCTGAAAAAAACATAAGAACAAGTGGAAAAAACAACCAAAGTAAACAACAAAAAAATCCCAATTCTAGAAATACAGCTAGATTTTTTCTCCTTCGAAAAGCAAGCAGTACTTTGTTTTATTAATACCCATCTCCAAACAACCGGCAATATAAAAGAGCTACTCATAATCACTGTTCAGTAACTACTTTATTTTAAAGAGTTCTAGTAATTTTAATTAAACAGATAATTACGATGAAGCAGTGTAATTTACGTAACACATCAGACTTTCTTACAGAACAATTACGTAACGATACAGCTAAATGGAACTGAAACAATGACAAGTTTACTCATGTCTATCACTGCTCCACCTCCCTTGAACATGCTCCGTGGCCTAGAGGAGAGGAAAGCAAAGCAGCAGCTGAAGAACTCTCCACTACTACAACTACCACATCGCCCACGGAAGTGAGATACTTGCTAACTGGGAAAACACACAGCACCTACCTCAGAGAGCTTCCTTACCAGATTAGCAATACTGAAAGAATTTTGATTTTTTTACTATAAATAAAGCCCTGGTTTAAAACCTGCCTACTTAACATAGCTTCTCCCCACCAGATCCCGTCCAAGCCAAGCTCTTCTCTCCACCCCTTGTTTAAGGAGGCTGCTGGAGTCCTCTGCCTTCACATGCAGAACCAGCTGCTCAGGGATACGTGGAAGAAGCAACCTTCTACTGTCACGTCCAGTTATCCACAGCTTTCGGAGCATCATCCCCCACAGACCCTCTGGGTTGTGGCCATCTTAAAGTCATGTCACTTCTCCCTCTTTCGGAAGGGCAGCAAGTCCATCACTTTCTCCACATGCATGATGAAGCACTATTTTAACACTAAAATGCAGCCCAGCTGTATTTATTTAATATATTAATTTCTACTTTAGGACAATGGACTGCTCGCATCTCCTCCGCTACACTTGAGATATATTAAAATGTTACTGGTGAAGAGAGCACTTAATTCCAAACAGAAAACGTATTTGCCACAACTCTGTCCCAGTTCATTAAGTTAAATTTCCTTACAGGACACAGGCTAAATAAACACAGCACACTCATGAAAGATGAACACCTAAAGCAGACAGCAGCAGC
>VZZY01018901.1:0-14266 GCA_013400335.1 Eurystomus gularis | reverse complement strand
AGCAGGTCAAGAGAGGTGATTCTCCCCCTTTACTCTGCTCTTGTGAGACCCCACCTCGAATACTGCGTCCAGTTCTGGTGTCCCCACCAGAAGAGAGACGTAGATCTGTTGGAGCACGTTCAGAAGAGGGCCACAAAGATGTAAAAAACATGTAAGCCTTGAAAGAGTCACACCAGACTGTGCAAAGCAGGAACTCGACAACAGGACTAACATCTGCCCAGCGCACCGGCCTTACTGCACACACACCGATGTATACCAAGGCTTGGAGCATGCCTTCCTCCCCTTCCATGCCCACACCAGCTCAAAGTAAACCACGCGGTAAACCAAATGCTGCTCCACAGTCTGGTCCCTACTGAGGTGAAAAGGAAAGCTGACAACACGGAGGAGGACCTACCCCTGTGGCACGGCAAGCACGGCGGGCCGACGGCAGCGGCTTGTAGACCACCTTGCACGGGCACGCACACCACCTGCCTGACCCTGCCTTCAGCAGCCCAGCGACAGGTTCTCCAGGGAACATCCTTTTTCTTTGAGAACAGAAATGATGAGCGGAGTTGTTTTCTTTCAAGAAAAAAAAAATCTTTTAACAGCTCAAAAGACCAAAATGTCATGTAGTCTTTCCACAGACAGGATCCTGCCCTGAGGGCCTGTCCAGTGCTACACAACTCAGGATTTCCAGCACCTGAAGGGATACAAAATCACCTATCCTACCTTTTTTCCTGAGAGCGCTGGCTCCAATAAAGGGCATTTTAAATGAGACTCTACAGAATGCCGTTCTTACCAGAGTCATAACAAACCAGCAGCTCCAGGTACAAAATGATGTTGTGGATGTGAACCTGGAAATCTTTGTATTCTGCATGTCACCCTCCTCCCACAAGCTTTTGCCTTCTTACTCTATGCTGCAGTTTTAATACATCAACCGGAGCAGCTGCTCCAAAGGTAATTTTCCTCGTAACAGAATCTTCCTTCAAAACAGGATGCAAACATCGCTAATAACTCTCTTGTCAGCAACAGGACAAGGGGCAACGGGCACCCACTGGAACCCAGGAGGTTCCATGGGAGCAGGAGGAGAAACTTGTTTGGTGTGAGGGTGTGGGAGCCTGGCCCAGGCTGCCCAGAGAGGTTGTGGAGTCTCCTTCTCTGGAGAGATTCCAAACCTGCCTGGATGTGATCCTGGGCCCCCTGCTCTGGGTGAGCTGCTGGAGCAGGGGGTTGGATGAGGTGATCTCCAGAGGTCCCTTCCAACCCCCATCGTGCTGGGATTAAAGTTTATGATTATGTGAAGTGGATGAACAAAACCACTGAGATAATTCCTCATTTTTCTATCCATACTGCTTTGCCTTTTCATTAAACAGCTGCATTAAAAGAAAAAAAAAAAAAAAGGAAAAAAAAAAAAATCTCTGTGCAAGCTCTGCTAGCACCAAGGGCTGCCAATTTATCTTCTGGGTTAAAATTTCAAGGCAGCAGATCTTTGGATGAGCTACATAATTTTCTAAGAATAATTTTCTTTTTAAGCAGAAGTACTGCCTAACAATGAGTATAAATTACACACAAGATCCGGTGTTTTCCAAATGAATGCTTAAGTCAGACATGTCTCTATTTTAGAGCTCAAATAAGCAGCTTTATTTTTGAAATTCAGAGCCCTCAACAGCTGTAATGCAAGTTGGTGAAACATTAAAATCTGGAGAAAAGAACCTAAACACAACATTTCTATTTAAAAAAGCTTTGCATATCTAAACAGGTATCACAGTGTCACTGGTAATAAAAAGAGTTCATACAGTACTAGAAATTTTCATATGGTATGGTTCTTAAACACAGCATCAAACATACTGAAGTTTACTGAATATTACATGCATATGTTTTGTGTAATACATAACAAGAAACCCAAAACACTCTTGTTTAAGGCATCACATTTGTGGCTTTTTGGTACACACATACCCTTGGTCTAAGGTAAAAACAGTTACTGGCTTCACAGCCGCTACTGAAAAGGAGCCACGGCTTGCAAGGGTGAATGGGGCAGATGATCTGAAAACACTTTCCCTGGAGAAATAAAACTCTTTTAAAATAAAACTTCTCCTAAAAAGAAAAAAAAAAAAAGTATTTTTCATTTTGTGTAACTATAATACAGAATTTGCCAGACATTCTCCACGGTTGGCACTGTCCTGTGATACCTGACACCCACTGAGGTCAAAGCAAGACTCTTACCTGGCTGAAGGGAAACAGGAAAATGAAGGAGAAACAGGGCTGAGGATTTGCCCATACAAAAGTCTCCAACACTGTTACAGAGTTCCTAAAAATGCTGGGATGGATTTGTATGCTATAAAGGTGACCTAGTAATGTTTTACCTAGTGTAATGAAGGACTCAGAATTTATATTTAAAGAAAAACAGCTTTTGTGTAAAAAAGTGGGGGATGTCTCTCAGCTGCATATCGGCAGTATGTTACTGTGAATCGATAGTTAAACATTGATTTATACAACCCATTACCACTGCATTTGCCCTCTCAAAAGAATGCGTAAAAACACCAAGATAGTTAGTATTTATTATTTGCAACATTCACCTGATACTCTTAAACTGCTGTTTGCTCCTCAAGGAAAAGTAAAAAAACTTATGACCCCAAACTCTACATACTGATACATTATTACTGTATTAATTCATTAGCACCATAGTAACACAGAATACAAACAAGAAAATGTATCAAAAAACTATATATACTCTAAGTGGTTACTATGCTTACTTAGGTAATTAGCCACTAGATATAAAAAGGGAAAAACATATTTAGGTAGACAAGAGCTTCGGTACCTCAGCACGCAACCTACCTCGCTTCCATTTGCAATTAAATTTGCATAAGGTATCAGATGGCATTTTAAGTTTAAAAAAAAACAAGTGTGAGCTGGTTTTGGTTTTAAATAAACTGTTTAAGTCATAAATAAAACGGGGAAGAGAGAAAAGAAACCATTCACCACAGAACATTGCTTCAGCTGCAGCAGTGGCCCCCTGAAAACTAGCTAAGAAATTCATTTGGGTGGAAAAGCGTTCAAAGAAAGTCAAGGCAGAGTTCATTCAAAACCCAAGATCCTGAATTCTGAAGAACAAAAGAAAATTATAACCAGCAGTACAATAACGCTATATTAAATTAATGACACTTGAATAACTATGAAATTGGGGGGAAAAAAGTAGACGACTGCTACCTAGTGCAAGTAATCTACAAGCGACTGAACCGTTTCTCTGATATTTTTAGTTCAGCTCTTCCTCACAAGCCAAAGCCTTTTTCCTAAAGCCCTGTAATGAACATTCACAAAGGAATAAATTAGGGAGATTCATCTAAGTCTGCAGTTCAGCTCTGACCTAAAAATGTAATGATTTTGAATTTTTTGAGATGAAATGTACAGCCTTCGGAACAAATCCTCATAGGCCATTGGATTAAAAAAAAAAAAGTCTTAATCTATGTACCTTCTGGTTTCCAATACGCAGTAGCTTTGGCCTCTCCCTGTTTATTACTCTTCCATATTCTTAAAATTCTCACTTCAGTGTACTCCAAGTCAAAACCAAAAAGGTTAGACTTATTCCAAATTTCCAAGGCCATCTACTGCCCTATTTCCAGGTGAAACTCCTCTTCTACAGTTTTAGTTCTGTGCTTTTTTCTAAAAAAACCTGCAGCATAGAATTGTTTATTGGTTTTCAATGCTTTCTATACCAATGCTTGCAGCTCCTCCCAATCCCATAAAAAAACTGCAGACCAAAATTAAGTTTACCTCTGTCTGCTGCATTATTACCAGCTACAAAATGTGTTACCAAAACCAGAATGATCTTTTTGCCCCATCAGAATTTAACAGTAACAACCAACCTAAGGGGCACATCTTCACGCCAAGTGTTGGCTGCCAAGGATGCAGAGCTGCCACTAGAGAAATCTGCAGGCCGATGGAGATCTCCTTGCACCGGTTTTCTCCTCCAGCTTTGGCTCGCAGGACAAGTACACCAGCAGACATCCTGAAGAGGACCTTAGCACTAGAGAGACAGGTTCAAGGCAAGGATGGAGGCACACAGGAGGGCTCCTTGCACTCACCCTGGAAAACTGGAACACTTTTCCACCCACACACATGAACTTGCACAACGAGTAACACCAGATAGACGAATCTGCTCCAGTATCTGGAGCAAAAAGAGATGCTAGAAGTCACTGATCAGTACGAAAGCCAATGGCAGCGACCAGCAGGCCCCGAAGTCTGGGTGCTTGTCTCAGCTGCTGCTCTGGTGCAAAGGCAGACTTACTGAGATATTCCACACTGCAGGGTTTTTTTTCTTGTTTTAATCAGGACTCAATATTTGCTAATTATCCTGAAAAGCAAGCACTCCCAGAGCATCTGACACAGCCACGCAAAGAGCAGGTTTGGGGGCAGGTGGAAGATGCCTGAACGTGTCACCCCAGAGAAGAGGCGCATCGCGCTGCTCAGTGCTGCTCCGGCGTTTTCAGAATGGTGCAAAGCAGCACAAACGCCACAAAAAACTGTGTCTGGGCCGCCTCGATAACCCAGCGCACAGGATATAAAGGGGTCATGAAAGGCAGGGAGCGGTACGTAATCCTGCAGACAAAAAGAAAGGTGACTCTCTCCAAATTCCTCCAGCAGGAGGAAGAGATAGACTCTAAAAATAAACCCGTGGCAACTCAGAAGTCTTTTGCAGTTTGTCAGTCAGCAGCTGGCTTGTCACAGATTGCTGGGCGGAGCGGGGAGCACATTCTGAGGTTTTTTTCCTCTTTTTTTTTCCTATGGTTTCCACTGCTAAATCTTATTAAAACAGAGATAAATACAAATGTTACAAATATTGTCTTTTATATGCAAGCAAGTGAAATTGCCATAAGGCTGTTAATCACGACACAGGTAAGAGAGGCAATCTGACAGCCTAAACAAGGAGGCAGCAATATGTTCTCTTCGGTAAAATACAACACAAATATACATAAAAATGTGAGAAGCTAGACACTAAAAGGGAAAAAAAAAAAAAGCCTCCTCCAAATGGAAGTGGAGGGGGAAAAAATGGTTTATTGCAGACATCCACCTTTTACAAACACATGTGCTGAGACACATTAAAATGACAACTTAAACAGGCTGCCTTCAGCACAATACTTTAGAAAAGAAAACTACGCATCCATGACAGGACAGGCTTCATTTGATGGCAGAGATTATTAAATTGTACAGGGTTTGGTACTTAAATTGTTTACTTTTAGATAGCGTGCGCATGCAGGAAATAATATTTAACCATCATAGGTATCTCAATCAAATGTGTAATTAACAGTTATCAAGAATTATCTACATTCACATGTCAAATGGTAAATTACTCCTCACTTTTCATTACTTAGTTATGAAAGTGAAAATGGCAACACTGAAAGTTGTACTTGTGTATATAATTTTTTTTTTCTGCTGAATGAAGACATTTTAACGTTGGGTAAATGAAGTGGTCAAATCTCCAGCATTAAAATAGGAATAAAACACACATGGAATAACCTGATTAAGTAGGTGATAGCTCTGACTATTAATTAGCCACGCAAGCATCTGGTGTCACATATATACACCAATGCCTAACACAGCACTTCAGTGTCATACATTAAATAAAAATGTATTTGCATTTTTCTAAACATATAGAACTTCACATACAAAAGAAACAAAAGACCATTTCACCTGTCTTGTAAACTGGTATTGAAATGGTAGGACGGCTATTTCCTGCAACTAAGCTTTTCCCTCTTTCCTGCAGACGACTAAAAATTCCAGTATAATTTTGCAGATTCCCTAAACCAATTCTTGCTTGATTTCACATTAACCACTCTTCAAGGAAAAAAAAAATAAAAACAAAAATGCCCAAAACAATAACTTTGCCCCATAAAGACCAGAAACAATTAAACAAGTATGAGCATCTAGTTCTTAGTTCCTCGGTGACAGATTCATGCTTACTCACATGTCTTTACAACCACTGCACCTTTAATTTTTCCCATTACAGCAGCTTACCTTTAACTTCAGATTGTCTAGAAAAGACTCTAGGTTGGCAGGAGGCAGGAGATGAGAATTAAATCATTTTCTCAATAGGAAGGTACTGCAGCAAGCTAGAGGACAGGTTTTACCTCTTACAACAGAACCACATTCTTTCCCACCACATGATGTAACAGACAGCTTCTCCAGGCTCCTTGCAGGGATCCCGGTCTCACTGCTGGGCAGTACCTAACAGTCTGACAAGCGGTCTGTCAAACTCAGATGTGGACCCACATCGTTTTTAGGCCCCCAGTTCACACAGAAACGTTGCAGGGGGCTGCTCAGACTGCAGCACTGAGATGAGTGTGGAGCAGACTCACCTGCCTCTGGAGAACTCTGAAGTCTAAGGGAGCTACACTTAATGAGTTTGAATTCCTGCCACGAAGGGATTCCTCAGGATACAATTCCACCTGACTGGTACAATTAAATGCCTCACCCTTGCTTAGGGCACCTGTATCCCTCGAGCGTGACTTAATTATACCAACCTCAGACCAAATCTTGAGCAGGCAGAGACTGATCCTCTGTCTGGAGTATCACAGGAGTACACCCATTAACACCAGCTGAGGATATAACCTTATATGAAAATTAATTCCAAGTAATAGAAGCAGTCTACACTAAGAATAGTAATTAATGTAATCAGGTCAGGCATCGAAGGGAGTTCTTCGACCCACAGTGAATAAGCAGAAGCCACTTAAAATTCAAACAATTAAAATGCTAATTAGCTTTCTTTCAATTGCCTGCTAAAATGATGCTGTTCCATTTCATCTGCGTTACTTCTGTGCCAGCAATATTAGGAAGGAAAAAGTAAAAACCATACAGACGGAACTCAATGTGAATCAAGTCCGTCTGCAGCCGCAGACCAGGAGAGCACCTGCAGCAAATCTCCAAGCACACAGCAGCACCACACAGGACAGGACCACTCTGGAAAGGAAGACCACCATTTCCACGTCTCAGCTTAGGACCATCAGAGGCTGAACATTTCACTGTCAATCCAACTTTTTATTTCTACTGGGGGAAAAATAAGGAGGGGGGCAGAAATGGTAGAAATCATGTCTATTAAGCAAGTTTTATCTTTGATATAAGTGTACACTCAAACCACTCACCATATTTCCATGCAGAGAGCCCACGTTTGAAGTAACAAAACCCAAAGTAAATCAAAGGACAATAAATCCCACATGATGCAAAAAAAAGAGGTGTGGGCGAGGAGGAGGGGCAACGAAAGAGAATGGCTGAGACTGAATAACAGAGTATTAGAGCTCAGGGGTCAGAGGGTTCCTGGCTTATCACAGGCACGCACACGCTTGGGTGGAAAGTCTCTGGAATAAATCTGCTGTATTACCTGCACACACGTAGTGCTGAGCTGCTGCTAGATCACAGGGGAGAGAAAGCCTGTGTTGCTTCATTTTTACAAACAATGCATATCATTTTACACACAAAAGTATTGAATCTTCCACTTCAAACCTCCCAACCTCTCCTTTGACCAAAAACACATGATTACCTACACCAATTCCTTTGTTTTAGCAGAAATATTGACTGCACAATCAAACAATAACATTAAACATGTCAGATACTACAGCATCGCACAAAAACAAAGACCACAGGTACTTAGAAGTGATGTGATATTAAATACAGTGCATGCAACACTACAGACTACAAAAATATATCCTGTCAGGACTGGGTCAGAAAAGTGACCTTTTTTTTTTTTTTTTTTTGCTATCTTAGGAGTCTGCAATAGGTGTGAAACTGATGAAGGACTGCCGATACGAAAATTTTGAAAGTATTTTGTAGGACAGAGTAATTTCCAATTCCTGACACAAAAGAAAGATGACATTGCCTAAGAAAAATCTTTGAGTGGGGGAGGCAGCGTAAGCCAAGTGTGACCTGCATATCCCACACATCTCTGCAGGCACTTACGCTTTGGT
The DNA here is from genome assembly GCA_013400335.1 of Eurystomus gularis. Taxonomy (NCBI): domain Eukaryota; kingdom Metazoa; phylum Chordata; class Aves; order Coraciiformes; family Coraciidae; genus Eurystomus; species Eurystomus gularis. Next base: position 6,332 of record VZZY01018901.1, on the reverse strand, counting down.
TATACTGATGTGTTAGAGATCCTGGGATTTGATGGTAATTGTGTTCATACCTACTCTTTCTCTTTATGTCACAAGTCCTGATGCAATATTCTGAACCGAGCCAAATGAAAAAAATCATTCTCTTATTTGTAAAATATTCTTGACAGCCTTTTTTGGCTCAAGGCGATATCTTAAAACTTACCACCAGAGGAGTTTAATGAGACACAGCTGAACTTGGAGGAACACTTATTCAACACTGACACCAGGACCCTCAGCATTTCTAAGACCTCTAAGATTATCAAGTCCAGCCGCCAACCCAGCACTACCATGACCACTAGGCCACGTCCTCAAGTGCCATGTCTACACGCTTTTTGAACCCCTCCAGGGATGGTGACTCCACCACTGCCCTGGGCAGCCTGTCCAGTACCTGGCCATTCTTTCAGTAAAGACATTTTTCCTAATATCCAACCTAAACCTCCCCTGGTGCAACTTGAGGCCGTTTCCTCTTGCCCTTTAGACACTTTAAACACAACACCCCACGGCAGAACAAGCTTACAATGTAGCTGAGAAAAGTTCGAATGCATCTTGTTCTGCCAAATTTGGAGCTGGAATGTAATAACATCAGCTAACGCCCAGCTAAATGCCCTAACCGTCACGCCACAGTCACTTGGGATCCCTCTCAACCTCTCTCAAGAAAGATTTCCTTCCCACGCATTAGATCCAGGCAATTTTGTGCCCACTAAGTGAAAGGGATTCGTTGTCCAGCAGCTCAAGTCAATTAACTCACCCTGCTGGAACAAAATGGATCCTACAGAAGGCACCCAGAACACCAGGCAGATGGGAAAGTGGAATGAACGGGTATATCCCAAGCCCAGTGACAACCCAGCACGTCACTGGTTGAAGCTCCCTTTCATATGGTCCAGTTTGGAAAAACAAGCACCTTGGGGAGAAAAGCCAGCTTTCACTCAAAAAGGAAATCCGGTTTTCCTTACTTAATGAAAAAGTCCGTCATTACCTTAGCAGTACCTTTCCCATCCTGAAGGAAAATCTGACATATTTTCCATACATCCTATTTCACTGACAGGCAAGGAAATAAAATTAATCACAGTTTTACATAAGTATCACATATGTCAGTTTCTAAGGAGCTGCCTTAGAAACAGCAATTACTGAACAGAGTGGCTGCTGATTGCTTATTCTTCTGCTTTTAACTGTCTCACTGTCCTCCTCTGCTGCTTGCTTGTGACCACTCTCTCATTTTATGAGACTACATCTCACCCTAAACTTCTGTGGACAACACATTCCATTTCCCTGTATGCTTGTGCCTTACCATCCCTAGGTAATAACACAAAAATGGATTATTTCAGTTTGAAGCTTAAAATAAAACTTTGGTGTGCTTCTGATAAAAGCTTTTTTTATTGGATTTATCGATCTGCTAAGAAACTACAATACCAATAACGAGAAAATCTCTTTTCCCTAAATGAACCAGTAAGAAAATCCATGTGTAGTTATTCCTGACAGAACAGGTATGTTATCACCATTCAAATCACATATGTCAGGAAGCACACAGATTTTTCCCAAACCGCAGCTCAACCTCGAATTTACAAGCAGAGCACATTAATGTCATGCTGCCTTTACTGGGTCATTCAGCAAGTATGTCTCATGTTTTGAAGGTAATTGTACTGGAAAGCTACTCCGTGGGCTGGAAAGCTGCTTGACTTGGACAGCAATTTATTCCTAAGTCAGTTTACTACATGCCTAATCTTTTTTCTCTTGGCATTTTAAGAAAAACTCTCAGAGGATCTCATAGAAAAGTAACGAAGAATATTTAAGAAAAATACTGCTAGATCAGCACAGATCAACAGGCATGTCTATTTTAAAACTGGTATTAACAAAACAAAGGTGAACTTAACAGTCTTGTGAAGAGAAGTCGACCTCTAAACCAGAAACATTTTACACAAAGAGAAGCAGAACAGACAAATCATCATACAATCATTTTGGATCGCAGAAAAATTTCTTGCACCCTGTTGGTATTAAGTACTATAAAAGCCAAGCCTACAAAACCAGGAAAAGCTGTTGGGATTAAGGGCAGGAAGAGGGATAGGGCTGATTTTCTGTCTTTTTAACATTTAGCAATTATGAACAGACATCGTATGTGGGCACTGATGATTGAGGTGACGCAGACGAGAGCAGTCTGACTGGACACTCTTTACAGTGGCTACAGCTGCACTGCAGGAAAACAGTATTAGACATCTGCCACAAATATGCACAAAAGATTTCTCTTCCTGCTCATTGCTATAATGCTTAGTCCAGTAATAATCTTGTCTTCCACTTTTTGTAGTCACTGCATCTAGACATGGCTCATGAACAGATGCACGACTTCCACATGGGAAGAAGACTGACATGTTTAACTTTGTTCAATTATTTTTTTTGGAAGCCACAGTGTCATTTTGAAAAAAAAAAAAACAAACAACACTTTAATGTAATTTAGGCCTCGAGGCACTTTGCCATTATAAGCAATCAAGCAGCACAAATAAAATGTGTTACTTACAGCAGGTTGGTCCTTCCTAATTTTAAATTAATGAAGAAATAAAGCTAGTTTATTCTTCTCCCATGGGTTACAACAGTAGATTCCCAAACAGGAGAAATGACATTGATTTTATGTTTTTCTAAACAAGCTAAAACACAGTGGATTGAGAACTGCAACTCAGACGACATTTAGCTCTATTTAGGAAAGCAATTCCTCTGACAGTCTAAGAGGAGACCTTTATGAAAATGCTTCTTTTTCTGTTGAACAAATATAGTGAACATTAGAAGCCCCTAATCTTGGGGAAAGGGAAGGGACCCACATCAATCCTCTAGTCCCAACTGCCTGACCACTTCAGGGCTGACCAAAAGTTGAGGTTAAAACTTAAAGGATATTATTAAAGACTAAAAGTTAAAGTACTTTGTTAAGAGCATTGTCCAAGTACCTTTTGAACACTGACGGGCTTGGGGCATTGACCACCCCTCCAGGAAGCCTGTTCCAGGGTTTGACCACCCCCTCAGTAAAGAAATCTTTCCTAATGTCCAGTCTGAACCTCCCCTGGCACAGCTTTGAACCATTCCCACACATCCTGTCACTGGATACCAGGGAATTTTTGAAAATTTGAAGACAAATTATTAGAAACAACTGCAGGATGCCATCTATGCAGTGCAATGAAGGCAGAAAGGATGATTCGCATAAAATTATATAACATCAAGTAATTCACATCCAATAACATGGACAATGAGCAACACCTTGACCAGAGTAATTCTCATCTGCCAGGTATAATTAAGTAGCAGTCCTGGATTTTATGAAAATTCATTATCTAGCCTTGCAGTAGCTGTTGCTTCTTTTAAACAGGGACATCACCAGGTGACAAGGAGTGTACATGATATAAGCTTGCATAGCATAAGACAAAAAAAATATTTTAAACACTTTTCACAAAACAGGTAAGCTTCTCCTCAAATATCAAATACTTCAGATAGAAGGCAATATATAAAACTTCAAGTTTTCATGTATTCTGGTCACAAATAACTCACTTTTCCATAAGATCTGTTAGAAAAAAGCACCTTCACAATGCTGCCTTCTCAAATTTCAACCTTCATTTTTGGTACTGAGAACAAGGATAACGTCAAATAGCTTTACTCTCTAATACCTTAATCTTATGCCCGACAAGATATTTCAGCAACATGGTAACAAACCTTTCCACATTTTAAAAATAAACTCATGGGTTGTACTTCAGCCCTGCTCCTAACAAATTCGGTCAATAAAAGATGTCAATCCTTTTTTCTCCCAGCCCTCAAAGTGCTGAAATATTGACTTCATCATGCACTATATATAGCTGAAAACCACTCCATTGTCTGACAAATTCATAAAGAAACAAATGACGACGACCTCAGCCAGGATGCCCTAGAAAGTTGCAATGATAGAAAAACTCTCCTGTCTCCTTTGCTGAGTGCCTTCCGAAGGAGAGCACGCGTGCAGACTCTGGGCAGTGGAAGGGAACAGAGCAGTAGCTCCTGAAGGCTGTACCCAAACAACGTGACAGCGACACACTAGTGCAACCCTTCTGCAGTCTGGCATCACTATGCCGCCTGTCATCACAGCCTTGTGCAGCAGAAGTCTGCACTGTTTTAATAAATGAGACCTACAGATCAGCTTTATCAAGCAACTGAATTGCAGGGCACGTACGGAAACCCATGACCTGTAACACTAACGGTTAATAAGCGTTACATAAATAAGACAGAAAGACTGAAGAGCTACTGATGCTTTAAAGTATACATGGTCCAGAATGGGGCCATTATTAAAGAGGATTAAACACTGATGATGAGAACAGGGCAGTGAAGGACCCCCGTTCCATCCAGAAAACTGAATTAAGAGACCAGAAAACAAGTTACCAGAAGAGCTGTTGGAATTCAGTGGGTAAACCTCCTGGGACTTTATTTTGACTCAGCTATCAGCACATAAACCATCCACAGATGGATTATCGCATGAAAAAGATGCATGAAGGAGAGGGTGCAGCAGAAGGGACTTCTGTCCAATACCAAAGTTTCTGCCCTATATACCCATAATGTTTCCATTCACCTCCTCCTCTCCCTCTTCCACACACGCACTCACATGTACAGTGTTTCCACCAAACTCTGAAACCAAGTCAAACCTGTCAGGCTAGAACCGATTTCCCAGCAACCGCTGACAGTGGTCTCACAGACCAAAGCACCTCTCCATGACTGGCCATCTCTCTTTGCATGCCAAGAATGGTACTTGTAATCCTACTCTTGCTAGCCCATCACTTTTCTCCCTCCATCGCTCTCTTCGGCTAGCTGAACAGCAATAAAAGGAACACACATCACATCAAACATATCAGAACAAATCAACAGAATGGAGTCATTCTTTGCTAAAAAAGGGCTGAGTGACAGAACAAGCAACTACCTGATATCCTTTTCCTTAGAAAGGGACTTGCAAAGACTCTGGGTAGCTTTGTCCTGCATATTTACTCTATTTCAAAACCCTTTCTGTGTTGTCTAGGACCCATTTCTCCAGGGTGTCATGACCTCCCCAAACAGTAATGCTCAAAACTTTGGTACGGACTCTCCAGTGCATTTGTCAGGGAAATAAATCATAGAAAAATAGTATCGTGGAATATTTTGGGTGGCAAGAGACCTTCCAGGTCATTGAGTCCAACCCTCTGCAGGGAGCAGGGACATCTGCAACCAGAGCAGGTTGCTCAGAGCCCCGGCCAACCTCACCTGCAATGGTGCCAGGGATGGGGCAGCCACCACCTCTCTGGGCAACCTGGGACAGGCTCTCACCACCCTCAGCACAAAAAATTCCTTCCTTCCCTCTAGTCTAAATTTCCCACCTTTTAGTTTCAAACCATGCTCCCTTGTCCTGTCCCAAGAGGCCCTGCTCAAAAGTCTGTCCCCATCTTTCTGACAGGCCCCTTGAAGTCCTGAAAGGCCCCAGGAAGGTCTCCCTGGAGCCTTCTCCTCTCCAGGCTGAACAAGCCCACCTCTCCCAGCCTGGCCTCCCAGCAGAGGCTTCCAGCCCTCCCATCATTGCTGGGGCCTCCTGTGGCCCCGCTCCACCAGGTCCGTGTCTCTGCTGTGCTGAGGACTCCAGAGCTGCCCCAGCACTGCAGGGGGGTCTCCCAGAGAGCAGCAGAGGGGCAGGATCCTCTCTCTTGCCCTTTTGGCATACACATATGTCAAGACATGTCAACACCTCTGCTTAGAAAGACAACAACCCATACTTAATTGCAGTTAAATCATGACAACACTTTTTGCTCTTTTGCATCGCTAACTACACCAAAAGTGAAGAAAACACACTACTATGCACAAAATCTTTCCTGCACATCACGGATATCTCTTCCCTTTGCCCTCCTCACCTCCCCAGTCGCACACAGCTGAATCCTTGGGTTTCTGTAGGCATCCAAGAGCCCTACAAAGCATTCAGAGCAAGCTCTGAGAAGAGACAGTGCAGCAAGGAAGAAGTGCTACAACACGTGTGGCTAAAGGCCCCAGTATGTCCTCTTGGAGAGCGCTGGACTACTGCACCCGTACCACTTTCAGTGCCTGTTCCCAGATACTTATTCTGTGATCTAAGGATAAATAAAAGCTCTTCCTTTACTTCTAGGTATTTTCATATCACGTAAAAACAGGAATATTCTTATGTACTATAAGCTTCTCCTATAACTAAAGCAACTGACACAAGGATTTTGAGGAAAACTTTTCATAGAATCATAGAATTGTTTCAGTCCAAAAAGACCTTGAAGATCATCAAGTCCATCCATTAACTGAGCACTGCCAGGATATCACTAACCCATGTCCCTCAG
>VZZY01018881.1:0-35228 GCA_013400335.1 Eurystomus gularis | reverse complement strand
GTTATAGAGCACTGGAACGGGCTTGCCAGGGAGGTTGTGGACTCTCCTTCTCTGGAGACTTTCAAGACCCATCTGGATGCGTTCCTGTGTAACTTGCCCTAGATTCTATGGTCCTGCTCTGGCAGGGGGGTTGGACTTGATGATCTTCAGAGGTCCCTTCCAACCCCTAACATTCTATGATTCTATGATTCGATGATTCTTTACCTCTATGAAATGGGAGAGAATGCAGGACAGAGCACTCTGTCTGAGATTACAGTTCAGGACTGCTGAGTGTCTCTGCCAATTGGAATTCAGAGTCTGTAAATTAGTCACTGAAGTAATGCATTTAGGTTTATAAAGATAGATCAATTTTTGTTTAAAAATAGGTTGTGGAAACTATACATACTTGAAATGGGGAAATATCATTTTTCTAGGTGTCCCTCAGACCAAAGTGTTTGTGTCAAGTAGCATGTTTATGCAAAACAACTGATAATACAGACAACTAATTTTATGACAAACCCAAATGTATAAGGTTATGCAATCACAAATCAGAAAATGCAAAGTTCATGTTAGAAAAGAGAATTTATGTTAGGGTATGATAAAAATGTAGTGTGATAAAGAAATTGATAGTTATTAAAACACAGAAGAGCATGGCTGAAAGCTTTACCAGTGGGGGAGATTCTCCATGGCAAAAATTTTTAAATTAAGGTTTTAAGTTTTCCTATGAGATATGATCTTTCAACCCTGATTACTGCATCTGTAGCACATGAACACAAAACATCCTGTATTAGAGAGGTGATGGTGCTTGGACGATTGTAGAGGAGAAGAAGATGAGAAATTCTGAAAGACTCAGGAGAGAGAGATACTAGAATGGTGGCTGAGAATAAAAAGGTAAGAATTGGAGAAGGAAAATTTGTATGTAGTAAGCGCAGAATCACAGAATGGTAGGGGTTGGAAGGGACATCTGGAGATCATCTAGTCCAACCCCACTGCCAGAGCAGGGCCACGTAGAGCAGGTTACACAGGAAGGAATCCAGGTGGGTTTTGAATATCTTCACAGATGGAGACTCCACCATCTGGGCAGCCTGTTCCAGTGCTCTGCCACACTCAAAGTAAAGAAGTTCCTCCTCATGTTTAGATGGAACTGCCTGAGCTCAAGTTTATTTCCATTCCCTCTTGTCCTGTCACTGGGCACCACAGAAAAAAGACTGGCCCCATCTTCCTGACATCCACCCTATAAGTATTTATAAGTGTGGATGAGTTCCCCCCTCAGTCTTCTCTTCTCCAGACTAAATAGACCCAAGTCCCTCAGCCTTTCCTCATAAGGGATATGTTCCAGTCCCCTAATCATCTTATAACCCTTCTCTGCACCCTCTCCAGCAGCTCCCTGCCTCTCTTGAACTGGGGAGCCCAGAACTGGACACAGAGCTCCAGATGTGGCTGCACCAGGGCAGAGTAGAAGGGAAGGAGAACCTCCCTCAACCTGCTGGCCACAGCCTTCTTGATGCACCCCAGGATGCCATTGGCCTTCTTGGCCACAAGGGGACATTGCTGCCTCATGGTCATTCTGTTGTCCACCAGGACTCCCAGGTCTCTTTCCACAGAGCTGCTTTCCAGCAGGTAAGCCCCTAACCTGTACTGGTACATGGGGTTATTCCTCCCAAGTGCAGCACCCTACACTTGCCCTTGTTGAATTTCATCATGTTTCTCTCTGCCCAACTCTCCAGCCTGTCCAGGTCATACTGAATGGCAGCACAGCCTTCTGGTGTGTCAGCCACCCCTTCCAGTTTTGTATCATCAGCAGACTTGCTGAGGATACACTCTATCCCTTCATCCAGGTCGTTGATGAATATATTGAACAGGACTGGACCCAGTACTGACCCCTGGGGAACACCACTTGTCACAGATCTCCAACCAGACTCTGTGCCATTAATCACAACCCTCTGAGTTCTGTCTTTCAGCCAATTTTCAGTCCACCTCATTGTCCATCCATCTAACCCACACTTCCTAAGCTTGTCTACTAGGATTCTGTGGGAGATGGTGTTGAACACCTTGCTGGGGTCAAGGTAGACAACATCTACTGCCCTCCCCTCATCTATCCATCCAGTCACTCCATTGTAAAAGGCTGTCAGATTAGCCAGACATGACTTCCCCTTGGTGAACCCATGTTGACTACTACTGATAACACCGTTTTCCTCCATATGCTTTGAAATGATGCCCAGAACGAGCCGTTCCATCATCTTCCCAGGGATGGAGGTGAGGCTGACTGGTCTGTAGTTTCCTGGATCCTCCTTCTTGCCCTTTTTGAAGACCAGAGTGACATTTGCATTCCTCCCGTCCTCAGGCACCCTGCTTGATATCCAGGACCTTTCAAAGATGATGGAGAGTGGCCCAGCAATGACCTCTGCCAGCTAATAAAAGGAAAGAGAAGTGTGAACATGGAAGATGGAACAAAACTAGGGCAGAAATGAGCATGGTGAGAGTCAATGTCACTGCCTACTGACCAGGTGAAGCATAAGGGGTTTTCCTGTTTGGTTTGTTTTCTGAAGGGAGCTCTTAGGACTCAGCGCCTTGCAATGACACTGGCCCCATGCCCCAAGAAGGCTTCTCCATTTTATATTTCTATGTTGTGTTTAAAGAAAAGTCAATATAAAGCAGGTAGAACATAGCTGTATACTTGATGAATAAATTACTATTTCTTTGTCAGTAGAGAAAACAGATGAGCATGAATTGTATAATAGCACCTAGAGGCTCTGAAGACGATAGAGGCTATGCTGTGCTTGATAGTGCACAGACAATGGGAAGTAGCCCTTGCCCAAAGCACATTATGCTCCTGTATGCACACTCAGCGTGAATTCATTGGTGACTACCACTTATACTGATCCATAGAAGGCATGATATCTGTAAAGCTTAATGATGTAATTCCCATTGGAGTGATTGTTTGAGTTGTGTGTGCACTGTTGACACTGGGGCCTACAAATGCAAAATTTTAAATCAAAGTTCCATCTTCACAGGATGCAAGATAAATACAGTGAAATAGTAAAGCAATAAAACCAGAAAAGATTAAACTCTATATCTCGCAAGCTGATTTATACACAATGTGCTAAATAACTGACATAAGAACAAAACGACCAGCATGCATTTTTCATGTGCTAAAAGCTATCTGCTTAACAGCCCCTCAGAATATCCAGGACTTCTAGCCAAGCAGAAATGAAATGCTTTATTCATTTTGTTATTGATACTTGGGAGAGAGAGGAGTGACAAATTTTAAACAATTTCCTGAATATTTTTCTCACTGATGTCTGGAAAACTGCTTCTTTCTAGGCAGCGAATTTCACTGTGTTTATCTGTCTGAGTTGGTTCTCCCAGTCACTCTCTTTATTGAACATTAAGCTAAGAACTTAAAAGAAAAATTAAGTCTGTAAGTTTTTTGAGATAAAATTTCTGATAATTTTGGATGGTAAAAGAACTTTGAATATCTTCTTTTCTTAGGCCAATACACTGTGGCTTGAACGCCTTCTTTTAAAGACTGTTGACTCCCCTACTTCTCTGAGAGCGCACAACATTAATTAGTATAAGACTTTATAAAAATTAAGGAGAAGGAAGTTACAACAGCCTCATATCTTTCAGATTGCTTTCTGTTCCTTGTAACCATCAATGCTTGGTAAATCTTTCTTAGAACAGTTTGTGGATGAACAATCACAAACTTCTCTGCATATTAGAACTTTCAGAAATAACTGCTCCCCTGCTGTCTGATTTCAGCTTCTCCACTTTCCTATAAGACTTACCAGCCTGTCTAATAAATATTTGTTTCTAACGTCAGTTAAGATGTCTTTGCCAGGGGTACTTCATTACCACATGTTGTAAGAAGTACCACAACATCTAAGAAATACAACAGTAAATGTGAATTTATGTAGGCTTAAATACTTGCAAGTCTAAGTGACAGAGTACTGACAAGATATTATCATAAGCAGAAAGTGCCTGATGGTCAGCTGTTTCATGGTTTGTAAGCCAAGGAAGATAGTGTACTGTGTACTCTAGTTAACTTTTAGTCTAGTGCTTTCCCAAGCCTACCTTTGATTTTGTCTCTTTCATAGCTGTTAGAAATTGAGTAAGTTGTATACTTTCACATCATTTGGCCTAAAGAACTTCCTCCTAGAGAAGAACTGAGGAGTTTCATAAAAATCAGAAGGTATCTTGGATTTGTATAAGACAACTAAGGTACTGGAAAGCTAGGAAATGGCAAATGTGACCTCTGTTGTCAAAAAGGAAAGAGGGAAGGGATGAACACAGAAATTAACAGTTTAACTACTTCAACTGTCATGTGCAATCAAAGTCTATGTAGCCCCTAAAGAGAAATTGAAAGAATTAGGAGCAGCAATAATTTTTATAAGTTAAATTGAGCCTTAATTTGTGTAGTACGCCAATAAGTTTTTCTTTCAGAGCAGCATAGCACTCATTACACTCAAAGAACAAGGAGCAAATTTCATGAGTCAGATTCTGTAAGGCTTCTAATACTAACTGAAATAGCTGCTATATGAATTTTAAAAACCAAATCATCTAATTAAAATATTTTAACATATATTCCTAGTTTTGTTTCAACCTCAGTTAATTTGTTCTTATTTCTGTATTTTTCACATCATAGGGATAGATGTGAGTATATAGATATCTGCTCAAGAATCTTCATGGGAGAAGAGCACAAACTCACAAATGTCCTACAGTGAAAGACACACTCCACTCTCTAAACACACATTCAACAAATTTACATACCACAGGACTGTTTTATTTTAACAGAACTGACAGAACAAAGGTCACCTTCTGCTTCAGAGATGAACCATTACTACCTCCAGTTCCTGTAATTGATCTGGTCCATAATTGATCTGGTTCTAAACCAGCATCCCCTCCTGGGTGCAGTTCTCCCCTACCTCTGTCAGCAGCATTATTAGTCAAGAGCTGTCCATTGGTTAACCAGAGGTGGAAAGTATGAGGAGTAGAGGGCTTAAGATGAAGCAAGGAAGATTCAGATTAGATATCAGGAAAAATCTTTTAACAGGAGGATTAGGTAAGTGCTGCAATATATTGCTTGGAAGAAACTATTAAGTTTTCACCACTGGAGGTCTTTAAGAAAAGACTGTGCAAGTCTTCCATGTATGAGACAGGTCTAGTTGATTTGGCTTTGGGAAAAGTCATTAAATGACCTGTTAAGGTCTTTTTTAGATGTTATTTCTGATGTTTGGATCACTGAATGTTTTGCTTTTTTTCCTGCCTACTGGCTGCAGTATTCATATGCAATCAAGCATATATTGCATTCATCAGTCAGAGCTGACTTTGACAGCCTCTAAATATATTATGTAAACTGGAATCTGTAATTGCAGAAAAACTTCCTGTAATCACCAAGCCACTGTAGCTGTCTGCCTAAATTAGCAAAATTCTGCCATTCATTACAGCTGTGCAACTCCATCTAAAGGCAGTAGGGATACATGGCTGTAACTGATGGCTGAGATTTGCTCTGCTTGTCTTTGAAATCTAGTTTCTATTGGTGGATGGCACTGAGAAAGAAAAATTAGTACTAGGATAATGCCACATGACAAAACTGATTTACTGAAAACTAAATGCTCTACATGATGTGTGTGTGAAAACACATTGTTTTCAAGTGCTAATTTTTAGACCTTTGAAACTGGAGTATATTGTTCAAAACAATCAGGTAATTTGAAAGCTCTTTGTGTCAACATGTTAAAGAAACAAATCATGTTTATTTGCAGCCTGGATAAAGTGCCCCCAACTTTGCACAGAAAAATACTATTTTCAGCATCAGTCTACTGGAACTGGGGTTCTTAAGCCTTTCCCTGACAATTTTGTTTGTAACATAATTGTTTCTTTTGCCATATATTCACATACTCTGATTAGTCATCCCCTCCAAGAAACATTTAGCACCTGGGAAATTGTGGTGAATTTTGATAATGCCGATTCCTAAGTTTATGCAGGATTACTTCAGTATCTGGAGCAAGCACAGGAAACATGAAGACCATTGGTGAAATTATAATGTGGCTATAAAAGGTCAAATTAAAATGCATATCCAAATCCACACTCTTATAACAGCCAGCAGAGTAAAGTAGCTTAGGACATCGCTATCTAAAGTCACTTTGAATTTCTCACAGACATTGATCATATATTTGGTATCATTGGCACGAAAGCTGCTACTGCTGTCAATTTATAACCCAGGATATGGAAAAGAATTAGGCTGTCTATGCTGATGAATTTGTTTAGCAGTATATTAAAATATTAATCTCTGATCAATTGCTCATCAACTGAAAGTTCAGATAGCATACAATCTACTTTATATAATGCTGATTACATAGATATTTGTAATAGCTATACAATATTGAAATGCTGACATATATAGCTTTCCATTTACCTGACTCTCCTTGGCAGCCTGTGAAGGTGAATGCTCTTTTACTCAAACTAGTTCTGATCAAAACCAGACTGAGGTCAACTGTGGGACAGGAGATTGTATGGGTTATCACTAATGTCGATTGAGAATGATTTGGTTCAGCTGCTGCTGCATTTCAAAGGAGTAGCTGGTGGTTTTGCAACATCAAAGAGCAGAAAGAAATTTTAAACGAAGCTCTACCTCTTAAAATCCTGCTAATGTGAACATACTCCATGTTTTATAAATAAAAGCTGTGTATGTGCTAAAAAAATCATATATTAATGGTATTTTCATTAACTGTTTCTTTTAGTATGATATGACTTGATGTCACTAGTGTTTGCCCAAGGAACCACTGAATATCAACAAAGATGTTAATATTTGACCTCTGATACTGCCAGTGACATGATTTTTATTTAATGTAGAAACCCATAGTTACCATTTCACTGTGCAATAGATGGATCAATTATGTGTTCTGAAGTAATGACTTTGCCATGTAATTTATAGAAATAAAATACTTAAGTTCGTAGTTAGGCATAGGGACCATGTACTAAAAATACTGAGCTGAGTATAACATGAAATACTGAGAAATAGGTTATTTTCACTTCTTATCTCCCTGTATAGATGTAGTGGTCAGTGATGTATAGGCTTGAAATATCTATATTCAGAAGTTTTAATATCCACTATTTTATAGTGCAGGAAAGAATGTGTTGAAAAAAAAGTATATGGAAATGAGCATCCTTCTCAATAAAATTATAAGAGAAAACATGGTTTATTATTGATGTTAGTGACATTTTAATTGGTTGGAATAGCATTTCTCAAGTACCTACACAAAAAAAGTCAGATCTAGTGCCAGGAGTTTCAGTTATGATGCACATATTTTCCATTTTGCTTCACCTTCTTTTTCACGAAGATTATATTGAAGACAAGATTGAGACAGGCTACATTACTAAACAATCCATGCCTTTGAACTTATGGACAATGCTTTTTATCTCAAACTTTTACTTCTGTTTTTTGTTCCAATCACCAGCCATTCTACTACTTCAAGATAATGCTGTACTTTGTATTAATATCTGAAATAAATTAGACTTAAAGTTTTATCTGTACTTAGTTGTCTCATTTGTCAAAACACTAATCATCAGAGTCATCAGTTTTTGCTACATCACATGAGAAAAGCTATGTTCAGGTTGTACTCCTCCTTTTGTTTTGATGATAGCATTTTTCATCCTTCCTTCTACTGCTTTTTCCAACGCAGTCTTCCTGAAACTCTGTCCTCTAAATGAACTAAATCTCATTTCACCTAGTTAAGCTTTTCCTCTTCTAAGCCAAACTATAATGACTGGCTTAACTCCCCAAATGAAGCACATGGAACCAAAAGTAACTACAATCCAAATAAAGAGCACTCTGGCGCTCAACTCATTACTTCTTTCTTTCTGCAAGTTTGGCTATTAGTGACAGTATATCGAGCCTGCCAGATCCTATCAGTTCTGACACCATCTATTAAAATCAGACAATAAACAAGTCTTTTTTTGTAGTTTTCTACTCAGTGATGCAGAGCTCTTCCCATAGCACTGTAAGGCTTGCCTCTAAGAGCCTGAATGAATTCAGGAAGAAGGAAATTCATCATGCATCCTTGTTTAGCTTTTCATTCAATAGTGAGAGAAGGACTTGTGGTCTGAATCTCCTATTCCGAACCCCGTAATTTATCCCTTAAATTAGAACTATCTTGCTGTTTTGCTTTTTTCTCAGAAGTGAACCCACTAATTCTAGACTGCTGAAGTCTGAGACAACTTGCAGTTTCTCTTTAATATCTTGAGACTAAGATGTCCCAGAGTGATATAAACCATGTAATGCTCATTGTGTTATCCTTGATTACAAACTTTATCCAAGTAATGGCTGCTTACCTATCCCAACTGCTTCATCACTTTTTATCGCAGTAATTAACCTATTGGTGAAAAAAATTGTGTACCATGGAAAAAAAAAAGAGAAACAACTCCAGCTCCCAAACTCATGAGTTAATCATTAATATCCCTTTCTCAGTCCACTTGAAATATTTTCTTATGCTTTTTGATATGGCTTATTTTCTTTAAGCTATTTCTTAAGATTATCTCTTATCCTAGTTTGAGTTAGAACAAACTAATTCTGTTCAGTGATTTTACTTTTCAGCTGAGTCTCTTCTAACTAACTGCACTTTCTGAAGCTAACACATTTTCGCAGACAGTGTCTGCTTCTAGCAGTGATAACGCTTCATGTGTAGAGTTACTACCAAGGAGTGGTATGCAGACCAAGGTCACTGCTAAATCTTGTGTACCTCATTGGGGGGTGCAGAAGTAAAAGGCCTCACCTGTGGGGAGGAGAGGCTGGGACAGATGACTTTAAACTGACCAACAAAGTATTCCATCCCACATGTCATATGCAGTATAAAGCTGAGGGATCACAAGGGTCTCTCACTGGATTCCTCTTCTTCAATGGCTAGCATCCAAGGAAGACTGCCTTCAGTCCTGAGCCATGTGTTCCTGAATCCAGTTCCAGAACCCAGCTGCTGAACCCGATCCCCATCTGCCACTAAGCCCAGTCTGGGACTTTCCCTGTGCCTGTTCCACTGCATCAGTGGTGACAATGACATAATTGCCATTGGGGGGGGTGGTGGTGGTTTGATACTGGTTTTGTATATATTTGTATATATTCCATTTAATTATTATTATCTTAATTAAAACACACTTATTTTGTTTTCTAATCTGTAAGTCTCTCATTCCTTTTCTCTCCCATTTGGGAGAGAAAGGGGGGCAACAGAGATCTATAAGCCTCTCTCCCTTATCCCCTTTCTCTTCCCCTTTTGGGGTGGGAAACAGGGGTTAATAGAGAACGTCTGTTATAGGTCTAGTGGATTGACCCTAAACCTTAACATCTCTCTCCATAACAGTTCTTATATTAAATCACTTTATTTAGTTTCTTGTGTTGTCTCTACCTCTTTTAAATACAAGGGAATTTGGTTCCTCCGCAATCTCTCTTGAAGCTACTGAACTTGTATAAATATAATTTAAAGGTTCATCAGTTTCCTAGCAAATGTCTGATAATATTTATTGATGCATATTATGTGATCCTGAAGCTTTGTCTACTTTAAGTACATCTAATACGTCTATAGCCAATTCTTTTCTATGTATTCTGCTCTAATGACCCAAGGAATATTGATTCCCAATTTGGTTCATCACCAACTTCTTCTCCTGTAAAGACATGGACAAAGTGGTTGCATATAACAATGCTGTGCAATTCAGCACTGACACAAACTCTACATTGTCTATTAGTGGCACAAAACTTGTTGATGTCCTTTTCATACATATATCTCTGTAAATGTGCTATAATGAAGAATCATCAGCCTGGAATCACCTTGCTCTCAAACCCCATTTTTGTATGTGTTTATCTTACAACACTTGGTTGTCCCAAAAGCTGCTAGTCATGTCCTGAAGGCTGCAGGGAAGGCAAGGTGAATTTGCAGAGAGCTTATTTTGTCTGAACAGGTCATGATGTCTGAACTGATCACGAGCAGCCATGTTGATCTGACCTTTCACTTTTTTTTAATGGTTCCCTCCATCTCATGAAAATCTTTGCTTATTTTTAATTCAAGCTTTTCATCGAATATATAGTCACTTACTGTTATTTGTATTATGAGGAAGATAACATGCAGAAAGAGTGACTAAAACCAGTTAGTCTTCCAAGCATGAGTGGTAAATATTTAAGAAACTATTGCTCTTTGAAAACTGGATGAGATTTTTCATTATGGAAGTTTATTGAAGAACAAAAAAACAGACAAAAATGTTTGTTGTTGTCAGGACATATTCATTCAATTTGAAAGATACTGAGATAATGTATCAGAGACAAACAATAGACTTTCATTGTTGAGTGCCTTCTGCAAGCTATGCTCACATATAGGGGTGATGTATTGCTACTAGACAGTATACTTCCACTAACAGATGTATTTCTTTTTCCTGCTTCTGTTTCAAAGCTACAAGGAGAATACAGATTTTAGTTTTCTGGCATTAGCTGTGTTAGGCCTGGTCATTTTGATAATTTAACAATATGGTGATATGTTCTGCTTCTTTCATTTAGCTGTTTAGCTATGGACAAAATCTTCAGCTGGCATAAAACAAAGAAGTTCTATGGGCTACAGCAGTAGGACTTTTATATATAAGACTTCAGAGTCTATCCTGCTGCTTTTGTTGTCCTGCTGCTCCAAACTTTGGAGATTTTAACATTATTTTAATGAAATGTTACAAATATCTCAAGATAATTGTTCAGTCTTGTGCTACTTGCTCTATGAATTTAAGGGGCTAACTTTGTCCAGAGATGCTTCCTGAAAGTGTGGGATAGAGATAAGTATGTATGAGTGCACACTGATGAAATCTCCAGGGCAGGAACAATGGTTAATTATTAAATCCAGAAGAGCTGGAAACCTCTTGGCATGTTAAAACCTAGGGAAACAAATCTTCTCCAACTTTTGTGTTTGTGTTGGCATCTATGGAAGCAAACTTCCTAGAGACAGCACAAACAAATCTAAGTGTTTGTATTGCTCTTAGGAAATGTAAGGGGGCAGAAACTGAGGAAGAAATTTTAGATATCTAGGACTTAAGTCAGAGACAAGGACATCCTTTCATATCAGGAAGGACAGAAGTTTCAGAAGTTCAGGAAATATAATCCTGGATGTTGAGAAGAGGGAGAGAAATGCAAAGATTCAGAGAAGTAACTGCACTTTATTCAGAGGATTATGAACTTTGTTTTATAGTGTGCTTACATGAAGGAAATTCATATGGGGCTTTTAATTTTTGTTTTCATTTAAATAAAATTAAATTATAAATAATTTGGTTTGGTGCTGACACAATCATGCTTGGATTTAGGAACACATATGAAGGTTTCACATGTTGCTAAAGTGTGAACTACAGACTCTTGTATAAACTGGAATATTCTGAAGTAATGCTCTTGAGATATTAGTGACTTTGTGTGAGAGTATAGGGATTGATCAGACCTAAGGTAGCTCCGCTGTTTCTGGAAGCTATGACTTAGAAATCTTCTAATAATGTTAAAGAAAAAGAGTATTTAAATCTCTGCAGATATCTGCATTTTAAGAGCACAGTGGCCTATATTGTTAATACAGTAGTGCCAATTAACAAAAAATGGAAAAGGTGAAATATGTTTTTAAACTATCCGGAGAACCAAATTCATTACTAGGAGACTGTTCTAACAATGTATTTACCAGTCAAATTCATACACCCTACAGCATGGAAATGAACAATTGCATTTCTGTTGCCAGATAAACACAGAAATCAGCTTCTTTTAAAATTAAATTTTCACACCAGTGAAGAATAAGTTTTGTCTGCTCAGAAATCAACACGGGCACCAATGTTATCTGCCTGCTTCAGCATGAGTCCTCAGAAATGGTAAATGAGCCTATAAAGTGTATTACCACTTAGAAAACTTAATTTTTCAAAACTGTGGTTTATGTCCTGTGTTTACATATCCACACATCATGGAAGAGATACTGAACTATTCAGCCTTAATTGCCAGTGAATTATTTCTTAAGGCAGTTCAGCTTATGCTAACAGATATGATTAACATTGCCTTCCATTGTTTGCTTATTGTCCCACTTTTCTTTTTGTTTCACGGGGTGATACAATGCTACTTTGTAGCATGCTGCTTCAGCAGACCGGTATCTTAAGATGTTCTCCATTATATACTAGAGTTTTTGAAAAGTGAGTCTTCCCGATCACGTTCCCTGCTGAGTTTCATAGTACCCTTGAAATTAAATTGTATTTATTTCTCCTTGGTTTGAAACAGTCTCTTGCATTGTAAGTGTTTCTTAATTGGAGCTTTGAATTTATAGGCTTTGGAAGTTGAATGACCTCTTGTTTCTCATTCAGTAATGTCAAGAGTCAGATGTTGCTGCTGTCTAGGGGCCAAGAATTTAAACCTGCAGTTCATTTTTCTCAAAGGCAGTTTGGGCACAGTGAAGATGTGGATAAAAATCCCCCTAATGACCCTTCTGAGTGCACTCCTTTGAAAAATGTCATGTTCAGAGGCCTCTGATTCTGTAACTCACCTTGTCCACAGCAACAACAGCAATAAAATCTGCTGCAGTTCTGTAAGTCAAATATTAAAGCAAATTGGAAGTACAAACTGTTAAAATATTCTCCTCAAACCAGAGGACAGCCATTGAGAGTTGCATAAAGATCAGTCTAGCTTGTACAATACAAAAAGAGATAGCGAAAGCACGGCATCTTGATGTGTACGAGCTGAAGTAAAGTATAATTCAAACTGTAGTACTCAGCAAAAAGCTATGTTGAAATGCCTGTGTGTTTTGATTCAATTTCTTATTCATAACATAATGATATTCTTTCATAGTCACAGCAAAGTTATCATGATTGTGAAATGTATATACAATATGTCTGCTCTAACTCACACAGAGCTAACATCTTTTGCTTTTGGGGACAAAAATGTGGACATTTTTGCTTTTGAGTTGGTGAGAGGGCCCACAGAGAGGCAAAGTCAAGTCCCTCAGGTCCACAAGAAGGCTTTTACTGATTAATTAATTTACTGATTAATAAATGATTGCAATGTCTGAATTTTAATATGTTTGAGTAAAATTTCTTGTGTTAGTGTTATAGTCTCATGATTTTTCTCTTTTAAAAATAAAGTTTTCAGTGTGCACCTGATTACTGTATCAGTGCAGACACTAAGATGCTTCTGGGAAAAATTGGTTTGACAGACTCTTGTTTCTGTGAGGCTACAGGTTAAATGTTGGAAAAGGGTTTAACTATTATTATGGTAAGTCATCATGTGTCACCTTTTAAAATATTTAACCGATGGTCACTCTAACAACATGTTGGATCTAACAAATAGCTATTCCTTTTAGAGGTGTATCACACATAAGCTGGAGGAGAAGAGAATGGTCTATAATAACTTTTTTACCTGCCTTGTGCCCTGTAGCCCCAGGACAGCCCTTTCCTACCCTCCCACCGCTTCTGAGAAGGTGACTCTGCTGAGGCTTTCATATGCAGTGTAACACAAAAGAGAAAGCACATGTTCTATCTGTAAAGGTTCTGAGTAATCTAAAAGATTTTGACTGTGATTATATAGGGCAATTTTTATTAAGTATTTTAGCTTACAGCTTTTCCAGCTTCCTGTAACATATGTAGGGAGCTTGTTCATCCTATACATTCTTTGCACTCAATTCTTAGAGAGCTAAAAAGTTAAACATCAAGGAAATTCATTGTTTATACAATACTTACAGCAAATATTCCCTAAATAAAGTAATTTAAATGGGCATTTTTAGTTAGGGATACTTTTGCATTTGGTCATGATTCAACTTTTAGGAAAAAAGTGATCTTATGTAAGGTTACTAATGCTGCAAAAACACTGATGAGATAATGAAGAACACTAAATGAAAATTTGAAAAATCATACTATCTAGAGGGAAAATAATGTATAATAAGTAAATCCATAAAGGTCACTTTTGGTTCCCGGCTGAGTCATTAACGAACAAAGTGCAAAATCCAATCAGTAAATTATTTGCAACAAATAGGTTCATTAGCTCTAATGGCAATTTACATAATGTATTGAAAAGGTAATATTTAAGCAGGGACATCTGGGAAAATGCAACCTCTATGTGCTGCAAATGGCCCAATTTGATCTGAGAAGAACTGTGGAGCTTGGGAAAGCCAGTAAGAAAAGGACAGACTTTTGCAGTTACAACTTATCTTACCAATTTGTTAATACTTTCACAGGACTAGTTTTTCATTTATTTCAACATGAAGACAGCAGAATGGAGTTTGTTGAAAACAACCTCTTGTGTTAACCCCAGTGTGATAGAGGTGAAGCTCTCGAATAGAAGGCTGCACAGGAGTACAAGATTATCGCAAGAGATTCACGGTACAGAATTGCTGGTATCATCTGTATCTTTCATATAAGAAATCAATAAGTGTGCTTTGTGTGGATATAGGTTGGTGAGTAAACTATACAGTAAAGTGGAACTTGTGACATGCTGCAGACACGTGCATTTCCATCTTTGTAATCAAGATGTTAGAGTGGTGAAAAAATAAGTGTATATGAAACAAATCAATGAACTAGTCTCAAATTACATTTATTATGTTCCTTTGCACTGTTACTATGATTTTCATTTCATTTTCTTTTATTTTTATTTGTTTATGGAGATTATATATTAAAGTACATTAAATTGCTTGCAGTTGTTCGTTCACACAAGTTGATACTAAGGAAACACTTTCCTTGCTCAGATATCCTTCAAGATGGTACTCCTGTACAAAACCAGAATGCATGTTTTTACATTCGCTTTATTTTGTGCTGTGAGTTTTTTATTTAAAAAAAATGACTAGTACATTTCTAGTTGTCTTGTGGTAGTTAGGTTGTTATTGTAATCAACTTCTTCTGAAATGAACAGTAGACTAATGATTAGAGATGTGTTCAGTAACCCACAAATAATTCCTGTACCCACTCATTACTTAAAAAGAGGAGGGCAGCTTTTTCTATGGGTGACCCAGCAGTAATTGAAAGACCATGAATTCGAGTAAATAACTGCAAAAGTTAATGCTGTCCTTGAACAGATGTAAGCTTAGTACCAGGTTTATTTTTTTGAAAGAGGGAATATGCTTTTATTTCTGTACCTTGTTCATTTGTACATAAAGCAAGGAAAATGGCTGTGAAAAAGTCTCTTTGGGCCATGGAATAGATTATCTTTCACTGCTGGTTGAAAATTATTATAAACTATTACACAGCTAGTTTTAATATTAGGTAGATTGCAGATGGGTGTGAGCAAACTGCCCCAGCTTGTTAGGATGCAAGGCAATGCTAACAGGGAAGAGATACGGCTGAAGCAGTACAGTGCTGAGCTCTGCTGAGGTGCAGGATGTGATGGAGAGGGCTCAGTGTTATGGGAAAGTGACTATCCTGCCTTTGAGTCTCCCACCTGGATTGTCTTGCACTGGCTCAGAGGGCAGACCAGCTGCCAATACTTGGCTGCCATGTGTAGTCTTCCCCATTTCCTGCAGAGAAGAGGGGTCATGAGGGGTCTTCTGGTGTTGTCATTATTAATACACATGGTAGGTGCTTTGCCAGCCAACCTAAAATCTCCTTAAGCATGTATTTTTAGGCTACCATCCACATTCAGATGAATCCTAGGCAGGGGAGTGAAGCTCCCCTCTCTAGTGAAAGACATCTCTTTGCCCAAGTGTCCCCAGGAATCTGATCTGGAAACTGTTAGCTGAGCTTGTCTAAAAAAACCCTGACAGATCTGAATTAATTAAAAAAGGCAGCTAGAAGAATACCTGGTGCCTGCCATTGAAACAATTATTGAGTAATCGCAGCATTTACTCTGAAAAAGGGAAACTTCATCTCCAAGCCTATATCAATGTGAAGAGATTTGAACCCTGTCATCCTGTTTCCTGTTAGAAAGCCCTAATCACCACTTCTGGGAAGAATCCTCCAGTTCTCAAACTGGGTAACATCAGGGAGAGTTAGGCTTGGCTTCTGGCTGGCTGGAGTATTAAAGTACTTTTGAGTACCCATAAAACTAAAATGAATGGTACACTGTCATGGGCTCATTTAACAGCCATCCACACAATATTTGTTCATTTTCTATGTTAATCTAATTTTCTGGTGAAAGGAGAATTGCTTAAATTGGTTGGCTTAGTCGCCTCACAAATCTTTGTCAGAAACCATCCCCTAGACCCAGTTTCCTATGGCAGCAAGAAATAGTTGTACCTGGCCAATCTACAGAGGTGCTCCACAAAGAGCAGCAGGAAGCAACTCACAGCTGGTTTTAATTTCACCACTTAAATGGTGGTGTAGAGGCAGACTGGGCAAGGCTTAAGCTCTATCTCATCTCTGCAGTTTGGTGGCAAGATGTATCAGTGTCCTCACACTGAAAGTTCCAGTGCTCAGCTGCACCCTGTCTCACAGGGGCCGTGTTTTTGCTGGTCATAAACAGCACAGGTTTCATTTTGCATCTTAACTGTGTTGGCATTTTCTGCCACTCTGAATATGTCTGTGTGGGAAATTGAAATCACCTAAAACACCAGACAGCATTAGTTCTGGCCACAAGCATTTTAGCTGTTAAATTCAACAGAAAAAAAAAAGAGCTTGTTTTTTTAAATCATAAATTTGGTAAAAAGCTCATGCTGAATTAAATTTACAGCATGTGCACATCTGGCAGTACTTACTGTGTACCTAATGGTAACAGGTCCTTTTGTACTCTTATGTATTTCTTGTGTTGGCAGATGGCCAGCTCCAGATTGGTGGGAATGTGTGTGTGTATGAGCAGAAGCCAAGGTAAACATGCAACTGATGTGATTATAGAAGAAGGAGATTCTCAGCTCTAACTGTGTAGATTTTTTTTTTTTTAAACTAACTCATTTTGAATGACCTTTACTGATCATTTATTCTGATGTTTCACTCTGACACTCAAAAGATAGTAAAATCAGACAGTGAACTACAGAAATAAATATTGTTGCCCTAATCAGCCCAGCTGGTCAGGACCTGGCATTTCTGTTTGGACAGAAATTCTGACATTCTAAAAATTAATTGCATTATGAATCAAAGAGAAGCAGGAACTTCCACTCCCCTCTCAGCTTGGTGATCTTACAGCATATTCTTTGACTGTGTTACCTTTTGAATTAAAGCTGTTAAAAGATGTTTCAAATGCATAATTTTGATTAGTTTTGGCTTTTACAATAATGACAATATAGTATATGCAAGCTTTATATAAAGATTGAAACGAACCACTTTGCCTCAAAAAGAAATGTCAGTCATATTTTGTTTCAAAGATTTTCTTTGACAATTTTGTCAACTCCATGTGTTTTTCCAAAAAGTAAAATTTAATCAAAACTTCATGTACTGATGTTTTTGTGGGAAATTATGCTGCTGAGGGATTTTCAGTCAGCAACAATTATCTGTCTGAATACCCTTTGTTTATTTAGACTCTGTATTTTTTAACAAAAAAGTATAAAAAATAATGCAAGCTATTAAAAAAAAGGTATGCAAAGTATATAAAGAATGAAGAGCATCTTCTCTAACCAGGAAACATCCACAGTTGGAACATGAGCAAGTTATTATTAAACAGGCTCCTTATACTGGAGTACTGAAATTTGCTGTGAACTCACTTGGAGCTAATGCTTTACATCCTTGCAGAGAAACAAATACCCATATCTTCTATAGATCACCTAGAACTGAGCCTAAACCACTAGCTCCTGCACACTCCAGACTGCAGTGATTAACAGCAAGGACAGCAGACAGGAAGAAGCAGATGTACCCTCTCCCCATTGTGTTGTTCAGCAAAGTGAACTGGTAAAAATAGAGATTTGATTTAGAGGTTTGGTTCTGCTGATTGTTACTGCCATGCATTGTAGTCTTCGTTGCCACAGGCAGAATAATTGGGAAGGAGAAGTGAAAATTGTACAGAAACATATCTCAAATACAACTCACTCCTAAGGCAATGCCCTGATGCTTATTTTGGGTCAGTGTACTGCTGGTTAGAGGAATGAGCATAAATGGCTCTTAGAAAGTTCAGACAGGACATTAGGAGAAAAAATTCACCAGCAAGGAAATGCATATTTGTCTCAGAGAACTCAGCCAAAGCTGTAGTCAACCTGCTCTAGAGCTGGTATTAGTACCATTTCAGGCAAAAGGTTGGGCTACATGACTTCCGACCATCCTTTCTGTATTTCTGAAGTTTCCGTGAGGTAGATGTGGTATTACGAATATCAGAAAAGTCATAAATCTGTCATCCACCTGCCTTAGCCTTCTTCCAGTTCAGGTACTTCTTTTAACACCATTTCAATGTCCAGTGAAATCATGGCGAATCTTTTATCATCTGATCAGGCCTTAAAATGTCAGTGATTTTTATTTATTAATAAAAAAAGCTAGTTTCTGCTTCTGAGCACCTTAAG
The DNA here is from genome assembly GCA_013400335.1 of Eurystomus gularis. Classification (NCBI taxonomy): domain Eukaryota; kingdom Metazoa; phylum Chordata; class Aves; order Coraciiformes; family Coraciidae; genus Eurystomus; species Eurystomus gularis. Next base: position 16,875 of record VZZY01018881.1, on the reverse strand, counting down.
CTATGAACCATATGAATGACTAGAATTTCATAGGGGCCTAGCTTAAGGAAGTGGGAAAAGAGAATAAAGAAGAATCTCCTGCTGAGCCTGCCCCAGGTGATGTGTTTTCTGGATTCATCCTTCTGGGAGGATAAAGGACAGAAAGGAGGTCTTCTGTGACTAGTCAAAACTGCATCTAGGAACCAATTGAGGTTTTAATAGCTAGGTCTATGGAGCTATTTCAAACTACCTCAAGCAAGGTCCTGCTTCTGCACAGCCCACACTGAAGCAGTAGCCATGCAGCATTCAGTCTAGTGCTTTTACTCTAAGCTAACAATTGTCAAATAATTGTTTTATGATTGTTGAGGGAGCCTGATAGTTCTTTATATAAAGCACACAGATCAGTGTGAGTTTTCTCTCTAACTTCTAATATGTTTTGGATTTGGTGCATCATGTGTGTAGAGAACCACTTGACTTGTCACTGAAGGGAGCATATTTTTACTCTACAGTTTTGGACCTCTTTTTTTTCAGTATCTGTTAATAAAATGTAGAGTCAGTCAGACTCTTGATTTTGCCAGTCTTTTTTTGCAGTGGGCTGGGTTCATATTCTGATCAGAGTTTGAAGATTTTCCTGGTCATTTTGAAAGACTGGCATGAAATCAAGAAACGTATCTTATTGGTTTTTCCTTGTTGATTATTGGAGTTGAGACAAATTATTTTTTCAGTTTATGACTGAATTACATGACTTGAAATAGTTCTTTCATGTTTTAATCATCATCACCATGCGTATTCTCTAGGTCATTATCACAAAAAATGTGGTGCATTTTCTTGTCCAGCTGGGATTTTTGCTTTTCTTTAGAGCAGGCTACATTTATTTAGTACAATACTGTTTGCTTCTCTTTATATCCTATTGCAGATAAAATTAGAATTCTGCATTAGCTTCATTATTACTACTATCTACTAGACAAAATAATGGATGATAAATTTGATGTATGAGTATGTTTCTGTTAAGGAGAAACAGAGACACAAAGTATTTCCCCATTAATTTGCATTTAGTGGTATCTTAAATACTTCATATCTTCATTTACAGTATTTGAAAAATACATTGAACAGCCCCATAACAAAAGTTTACCTTTTGCAGGATAGATTTTTAAATCCATTTTGTAATTAAGTTAATCCCGTGTGGCATCTGAATGCTAAATCTAATTACATAATTAGACATCTGCATTATTAACTGATCTGTGGTGACATAACAAATGCATCCTTTGAATTCTATTGCCTTTCTATGTTTGATCTACAAGTCATTTGGTGTACAGTTGGTATAAGAACATACATTTCAACAGCTTTATTATAGCAAATTTACCAAGCTGAGATAGAAGTGAATGATTTGACATATGGTTAACTAAGCAGCTATAAGTTAGCTACAGATGATTTGTAGCATATTTCAGTATGAAAGTTTTATTTCTTAAATTGCAATAAATAGCATTTTTAATGAAAGTATTACATGTGCAAATGTCTTCCAAAATTAAATTATTATATACTGAAAAAACTATAATAATCATGGAGAAGCTGTAAAATACAGGTGAGGCTGAAAATGCATTTAATTGATATTTAAGAATCAGTAGACAGTTGATGAAATGAAAAGAAATACTAGTCAGCTATTTCTTAGATCAAAGCTGCAGTGGTAGCGCATGATGACAGAGAAAGAAGATGCTATGAGAAGAGTGGAGTCAACGTGAAGAGGATTGAAGAGTAATTAGATCCATGAGGTGAATTATACAGGATTTGTTTTAGTAGCTTAATAATAATACTTTGCACAATTGGAGGTCTGCAAGTTCTGAGCAAAAATTGTCACCCCTTGATATTTTGACAGATGTTCTGTGCATTTAGGTGTGCAAAACTGATTAACTTGAAACAAAAATCAGAGATAAAGTTTGGTTTCTAGGCCTGCATAAATTTTCATTAGCTTCAGTATTTAGAGCCTAATAAGGAATGCATTTTTCTTTATGCAATCATGTATATATATTTCTTTGTTCATAAGTTAGTGCTTAAATTCTGTGAAGATATATGATGCAGGACTTTCAGAAAAATAGAATTAGGACAACATGTAACTATGCTGGACTTATCTGCCTGGAAGGAGAGGATATGCTGATGCACAAAGTGAAGACAAGAGTTTCTGTTCTGTGTTGAGGTCCGTTTTTCACTAGTAAGGCAGTTCTGCCTAAAGGAACAATTGGATTGTCAAATTTCTCCCATATGCAGAATGTTACTGAAACACCAAGGACCCTTATGTAGGGTGGGGGATTCTGTGACAGAGATTCATATTTCAAGCCTTCGTTTAAGGCTGGATTTAACGTATTTTGCAACAGAGGGGTTGTGGCGTCTCCTTCTCGGTAGACCTTCAAGACCCGTCTGGATGTGTTCTTGTGTAACCTGCCCTAGATTCTATGGTCCTGCTTGGTACAGGGGTTGGACTCGATGATCTCCAGAGCTCCTTTCCAACCCCTAACATTCTATGATTCTATGATTTATCTACCTCCTTTTATCTCTCTTGGTTACATAGATTCATTTAATATTACAATATCCCTGTAAGTGAATCAGGGGTTTTAATTAGTGTGTAAGTGTTGCAAAGTCTTTCAAAATAGACAAGACAGGTGCTCAAAATGAGATTTATTGTAATCAAAATAGTTTAGCACTCTGACAAACATTAGTAAACTACAGGTTCACACGTCCATTAAACAGAACTAACTACAGATGCAACCTGAGCTTAAATTCTGGGAATAATGATCCAAAATGTGAATATCACTCATCCTAAAAGAAGAATACTCTCAAACTTTGAAAGAGTTATCTTGGCTGGTATCCTAGTCCAAGGAGGGAGTCCTTTACTGCAGATCCACTGCTCCAAGAACTGGCTTGATTTGCACTCCAATGGGGCTCCATTTATACTGTAGTCAAATCTGACTATAATAATGTATGGTCAGCAGTCTGGAAGCTTCTCTCGACTGAATTGTTTCATTGGTTGAGGTCTGTTGACCAAAGGGCCTCCTGCCTTTCCTATCCCTTGGCTGAGGTGTGTGTGTGTGACCAGTTACCACACAACTGGGCTGCTTGACCCAAAAATTATGGCTTTGAGTTTTAACTCTTATCCTTTCAGCAATTGAGATGTTTCAGCCTTTATGGGGGCAGGTGCACCTGCAGGCACTTACTTTCCAAGATGAAGGCACTCAATTGGCCTTCAGGTAATCAATCTGGATTCAGTTCCTAGTTTCCATGTTATCTTGGCCAAATTGCATAACTTCCTGCACCTTGGGAAATACTGGGGTTTTTATCTTCATTTTGAGTACTTTATCACTTACTATTATGATCAGTTTAGAACAGAGATTGTCTGTTTCTGCATTTTTGCCCTTTACCTGGAAGAATCTTATCTGAACACCCAGGCACTAAAAATGAAATGAAAATTACATCCGTTGTACAGAAGCATAAGGAGAGCACAGAAAGACTACTTTATATAAATACAGTTTCTCCAAAAATTTGTGGCAGTAACAGAACAGAAATGGAGCTTTTGCAGGTCTTTTGCATGTCTTTTTTATTATTATGCTACCTGTCCTCTGAGGAAAAGTTGAACCTATAGTGGCTATGTGCTGAGGATGCTGGCTAAGGGCTTGTCATTGTAAAAGTGTCAGAAAATTAAATGAAAGAGAACAAAAGGAGAGTCTTTCTGAGAGAGAAATTATTTAATCTCCTAAAATGTGTCAAGTTTGACATATCCAAGCTCAATTAATGTCAAACAGTAAAGCCGTTTTGCATTTGCATTATTTTTACCTTCACTAACTTGGATACCCTTCCTCTAGATTCCGTATCTCTGGTTCCAGCCAGTTTCTGTTTCTGCCTCAGAAAAGCATGATATGAAAGAATTTTGAGGCAGCAACTAAAATAGCCATTTCACACATTACCCTCCTTTCCATTCAGTCAGTGCAGATGTGTCATTGCATACTAACCGCATGCTGGAAATCTGGCAAAACTACAGCATAGACCTTAAGTCAGCCTACACAGAGACAAAAATCTTTCCTCATGCCTGTGAATACTCTGGGTCTTTTGCTTCTTGGGACCAATGGTGGCTTCTGAATGCAGCTCAGCTGTGCAAAAAGCTTCAAGCTACAAAATAAGCCTCAAAGTTGGCTTACCTCCAATACCATCTGTGCTTTTAGATCTTAAACATGTATCTATTCAGATGCGTTAACATGTGCAAATCCATTGTTTTATTTAAAGTAGCAAAAGACAATGAAAAATAAAAGGGTAGAAAGACCACCCGCAGTGTGGAAACTCCTAATGTTTTCATTGAAGAGGTTGTGGGGACAGAATACCACTTCTACTGTTGCCTGTAAGTGTTGTATTTCCTGGGTGAATGATGTAAAGACTACTACTATGTGACATATAGTAACCCAAGTGGAGTTTTGCATGTGAATGGTGTTATACTGAAGTCATAAAATAGTTACTTGCCATAAAGAAAGGCAGTTGATTTTAGGCCACGTGCCTGCATTTTATCTAGTCATCATTATGGAAAATTAATTTTTGTGCTCCTTAACTTGGTAGATTCTGAGATCTCTCTTCTGCTTCATAGCAGAAATTCTAGCTGATACAGAATAGTACTACTACTGGAGTAGTAATTCTTATATTATATTATATTCTTATATTATTTCTTCATTAAAATAGTTCATAAGAAAATATGGATATAAGATCTGTGCCCATATGGAACGTTGTGCATGTGTAATAGATAAAAATCCCTCTAGAATGCAATAAAAGTGTCCCCTTCCCTTTAGGGAGTTCCAGTTAAGTCCTTACATTTTATATAGGAACTCAGTAACATGTACTGTGAGTGCTTGAGCACTGTATCTTTTTTCATTACTTTTATAATACGTGTTAACATCACATCTAAGAAGTCAGCAGCTAAACTACCCATTTTTTGTGGAAATCTTGGCACTGTGGCTACTATATGCTTTGGTAGTGACTGTATCTTCACATCCTGTTCATTTTATTGCACATTACTTTCCAAGCACCTACAGCATGTCAAGGATGAAATAATATATAATAATATATAATAATTAAGTTTTAATTCTACAAGTTGTCATTAGGTGGAATGCTATAGGTTGTTTAGATAAGATGATCAGAACAGTCCGCTTAGGCCTCAGAGTCTCCGAGTCTAGGATCTGTAAGTATTGCCCATTTTGGAACCTGTCAGAACTGCTGACCTTGCCTCAGATTCCATTCTCAACACTGCTCGGAAAAGATTACAGATGCAGCTTTTCCATACTGTAGCCTTCCTAGTTTTTTAAGTAACATCCTGCAGGAAGTCCTCCCGTGATGCCTATTCTACTATGTCACAATTATTCCACAGACATTTGTGCCAGTCTCCTGTCAGTCCCATGTCCATGTCTCTGAGAGTAACAGATTGCTGAACTGTACGTATGCCACTGTCAGTAAAATTGCCAGTGATTTCTCTTTCATTTGCTCTTCCCCATTTGGGCACTCCACAAGGAGGAAAATACAAATACTTCTCAATATTTCCCCACTTTTCTTTTTTCTCTACCCATAATTTTTAATTTCTTCTTGATGATATGACTCTGGCTCCTACAAGCTGCTGGATTGCTGTGCATTATGCATGTCGCTGGTCCATTGGCAACCACCAAACCTTAGATGCTCCTGAACCCTTCCTATTTGTATAGAGACAACAGAGATGTTAGTTTTAAATCAGCAGCTTCTTAGTCTGGCAGCGCGAGTAATCTGAGTTCATATAAATGCCAGCACCACTTATATGCTGCTCCCCTGGCGAGACTGTCTGCTTTCTTGGCTCTCTGAAACAAATCTTCCCTTCTGGCTGTCCAAATTTTGCTTGGAATGACATCAAGTTAAATGGCTTTTACCAGGTTGAGAACTGTTTCTTTCCCTGCCTCACAACCACTCCCTAGGCATGTGCAAGGCAATGAGATGTTCTACCATGTTGAGGTGAAAGCTGGGGTTAAAAGGTTTCTTAGAGTATACATATGCATAGGGGGAAGTCTTCAGCAGCATCATTATGTAGGTTACCATCATTAACCTACTCTTTTTTTAGAGACTGTATGTGTAATTAGTGACAGAATTATCACAAGTTCTTTTCCATCCGCTTCAGATTATTTTTTTTTCTCTTCTTTGCAAAAGCCTCTTTCTGAGAGAACAAGCAATTAGTATTATTTCAGCTTCATGAATTCTACTTAACCTGGGAAGTAAAATATTATTTATTTGCTCTGTATTGACAGATGTTTTGACTGAAATAGTAAACTTTAATGGTGATTTAATAAATCAGGCCTTAACCTAGAATTGTTGCCCTGTGACCACAAAAAGCTTTCCATATTTTAATGTTTAGATCTATGATTGCTGCTAGTATGTTCTATTTATTCATGAAAAAGATTAATTTATTCATTTGTACTTAGTACCCATTAGGCAGGGATGATGTACTTCAAACAGTGACAAATTGTCACTAAGTAGGCCAAAGACTTTTCCTGAACAAGAAGTCTATATTAAAAAATAGCATAGCCCAAAAAGGAAGCCAAGAACACCTCGAAGGCTGGTGATGTTTGAATGCCTTGTGTTTATGATATATGTATATTAAATGGCTCAGATGGAAGAAGACAACAAAATCTGAGATCTGCATTTCTGCACAATGCATTTAGGGTCTTTTATATTTCTGTACTTGGTTATTCCCAAATAGGATGCATCAGATGCATTACGAAGTAAAGCAAGGATTTCATTGAAATAATATAGTAGTACTGAAGCTACCTTTCCAATCATTGGTGGTATAATTTCATAACTTCTGTTTTATTTTACTTGAATGTACATTTAGTGTTTGAAGTCCTCAGCTACTGAGGTGCCTAGTTCTCAGTGATTTCAATAAGAGTTAGGTACAATGGCATTCACAATGCCTTGAGAAAACTTATGCCCAATAGCATAGGATTAATGTCCTGACATAAGTCACCAAGAGCTGTGCACCTACCCTAGGGTAGTTGTCTGTTACAGGCAGTGGACCCAGATCCAGTCTGTCTAAGCCAATAGACATCTGTCTTATCTAGATGGGTTGAATTGGGCTGTGGATATTCTTGTCTCTTTCTCATGACTGTCAGTACCTAGAAAACTGGAACAGAATGACTTCTTAGCCGGCTCTCTACTTCCAGGTAAGATGAATCCCACTTCTTGCGTGTAAGGGCTTTTTAGGCTTCTAAAAGCTTTTAGCTTAACTGACTAGGTAGTATCTACAAATGCTGTGAATGTGAAGAATCTGAGAATCTTCCAGGTACTAAAAGCAGTATATGTGAAGCTGTATGATTACTTCAGTCCATGAAATGTAGGACTCTTCTGGGCCTACCTTTCCTACTTTCTGCCTGCCCAACATTTTTCTTCTATCCTGATACCTCCACAGGGACTTCCTCACCTGCCTTCTTATGGCCTTCTGAACTGAACTGTCTCATCAGAGACTTTTTCTGGGCCTCAACTTATGTTTTCTCCAGATTCTTCTGATGCCAACCAGCAGTGGCAAACATGGCCATCAAGAACCTGCCAGGAGAAGTTTAGGTTGCATATTAGAAAAAATTTCTTCACAGAAAGGGTTGTAAAGCACTAGAACGGGCTGCCCAGGTGGAGTCACCATCCCTGGAGGTCTTTAAAAGACCTGTAGATGTAGCATTTAGGGACATGACTGAGTGGTGACTTGACAGTGCTGGCTTAATGGTTGGACTTGATGATCTTAAAGGTCTCTTCCATCCCAAAAATTCTATGATTCTACTTCTTACTGCTAAAGCTGCGATCATTTCATTAGAAGAACTTGCAAACATGTATAATGTACAAAAAAGCTACAGAAATCAGAAATGCTACAGACAGGCTACTCCCCACAGAGTACTGTAGGGAGATAAGATGTTGTTTAATAAGATTTGCAAACTGCATATTTATCTGCTAATAAACAGTGTTGGCCAGCAGTGCATCCCGAAGAAATAGTTTTTACTGTAGTAGGTAGGGCAGGGCTAGAGGAAATGTTTTGTTGAGATTTAATGAGATGCATGAGGATCTAGTAAACAAAAAATCTGGGCAGTCATTGTGCTAGGTAGCTTAGTGTAGATGTTGAAATGGATGAAAGTGGGACAATGTTAGGGCTGTGTGGCATTTGTAGGTTGCAGAACAGAATGCATCTGTGAGATGAGGATGAGGGAGTGGAACTGTAGGAGTGAAGAACATTGGCAGTTGTATTTCTGATCACTGCCTTGTTGTCATACATGTTATGGATTCAAACAAAAAATTTTTGCTCATAACAATGCCTTTTTTTCTTAACATATTGGCCCAAAGCAGAAAAATGGTGGTTATGTTGGTAGGGAAGCTTGTCACTTACCTGACAGTCTGGACTGCTGGTATTTCCAGAAGGAACAATGTCATATATTCTAATATATTTATTGTTGAATTAGATGCCAGTTCTCCTGGTATCCTCTACAACTTGTCAGAAATCAGTCTGGCTCCAGAAATATTTCAACAGGGAAGTGCTTTCACTTTTAGAAATGTAAGTTGATGGAGGTATGTTAAACTGAGGACATCCGCAAGCTGACTTAGACATTCCTCTTATGTACCCAGCTCTCTTCTCTCTCTCTTATTTTTTTTCTCGTAGTACATCAGTGTCCTAAAATAACTTATCTATTAATAAATTAAGTTAGAATTTTCAATGTAACAGATACTTAGATCCTAATTTGCAGAATAGCTATAAATTGGAAATGCTATTACATCCCTATAGCTGCTTATATGTACTAATACAGATTATTTCTAAACAGTATGTACATACAGGTGCATGTAAACAGCAGAAAAATCACAGGCTATGAAATGACTCTGTGTTTCCTTACAGGTACAAAACTTCACTTGTAGTCATTGGAGGCAAATGTTGTAAATTAATCTCTTTATATCAATCACTTCAAAATTGTACCTTTACAGCATTAAAAGCATAATATTTAAAATATATATTAGTTTTACATTTTTCTAATTTGTTTTGAACTTCTAGTTCTTGCTACTTTCACTTTAAAACAGACATCCATCAGACATGGCTTTGAAAATTGTGACATTAAACATTAAAACCATGAAAACATTTTGCAAGTTCTTGGAATTTTTAGGTTTTACCGTAAAGGATAAATTTAAAGAAAACTGTTCTAACCATATCTTACAATAAAAGCAACCCTGCATCTGTGTCTCACACCAGTGTGACATGATGTGACGTGACATGACATGACATTCTCCTGGGGGAATACATCAGCTTGCAGAGACCTTCGCCCACATATAGGTCAGTTCTCTTTTGAACAGATGTGAGATAATTGCAAGAGGTGTGAGAGCCTACATAGCCAGGTCAGAGGGTGAATTCTACTCTCATGCCAATGCAAACTCTAACCCAGAGTAATATTTACATATAGGGAAAGCAGAATTTGGCCTGGTGGTTTCACAGGTGAATAAAAGGGCCAGATTTGGCCTGTGTCTTTACTCCTCAATTGCATGAGCCTAACTGAATATTAGCATAATTAAAATCACCACCTATTGACAGATTGCATTTTACACTGACTTCCATACTGGGACAGTGACAGGGAATTTGCTTTGGGTGCTATTGTCTTTTCCCAATGGCCTGAACAGACAGAAACAGGAGGGGGAGCTGTGGGAACAGGAAAAATAAAGGGAATTATTATTTTGCTTTTAATAAAAGGAGAAGAAGAACAACTCCAACTTAGTTTAACCCTACTTGTTCTCACCTATAAGATTACTTTGTTTATCCTAACAGACAGGGGGCTAGGGAGGCATAGGGTTGCCAAGTATAAACATGCTGGGCAGCAAATACTGGAGAGGGAAAAGGATTCCTTAAGATGAGAGACACTACTGGGATGTGAACAGCTGAGTGTAAGTAACAGATAGGAATAAACACAGCCTGGAAATCTGAAGGTTTTTAAATCAGGGGGACAAAGTTCTGCCTCTTGGTAGGATAAATTAAGATTTTAAGCACCGTGGAGGTAGAAATTCTAAAAGATTTGGTGACTGAACTAGCAAGGAAGTGGGTTCAGAGCTCCAAAAACTTTCTTCTACATTTCTGTGTGCTTGAGAAAGGAAAAGTAAATCTAGCAAGCTGTTGTAGATAGTCCTCTGGGAGACCTCCAGTTTCTATAAGCAAAAACAGGTTCACAAGAGGAACTTACAAATACCCCAAGGTATTAATGTAGTATTTATGGAAGGATGACTTCTGCTTTAAATGTGTGTTCTGCATCTGGCAGGGGAGAAGGTGGGGACCTGTGCCTTGCAAGTGTGCTGTAATTGCTCTGTCTTCTGGCTTCTGGGAAGGCAAAAGAGCAGCACTGTTGTAGGAAATACCTGAAATAGCCTTGTTCAGTTGTCTGTGTGCAAAGGGGGATGTATAACTGTGAATGCTCAGAGGGGTTAGGTACTTCTTTCTGCTTCAGAGTTAGCTACCTAAATGTGTGAGAAGAGCAGAGTCTAAGCGCTTGCCCAAGTATCCTTAGCTTTTCCTACTGCCCAGCTTAGATGGCTCCCTTGGTTTTTCCTCTGCATGTAATATGCCTATGTTTAAAGCTTTAACTGTGATTTTCAGGGGTCTCCATGGAAACAACTTCAGCTGCCTGAGCTAGCACACCTGTCTTGGCTGTGATCATCATCAACACCTATCATCCCCTGGGGAAGGGGAATTATTAGCCCCAGTGGGTGCTGCCCAGAAGGTGGATATAGATGCAGATTTCAGTGCTGAATTCACTTCTACACTTCAGCAGCAGCAACAAGCTGCAATACTCCCAAGAAAATAAATAGTGCAACAGATACAAAAAACTCCAAGTGATTTCTCACTTGGTAAGAGATAGAAAGAAAGTATGAGTTTCTTCTAAAATTACTAAGATATTTATATCCTACAGTGCTAACAGTGATATTAAATCTTCCTTCCAATAGAATACATGAAAAGTGAGTGTGGTGTTCTTTATATTCACTTAATAGTATGAATAACTAGAATTCAATAAACAGAACATCCACTACAGACTTGTGAGTTGTTCTGTTTTTGCAAGATGCTTCTTTCCTTATGGTTCTTCATTACATCTTCAGTCACAGTTATTTTACTGCTATTTAGTAAACATTTCTCCTTTTCTTGACTGACTGTATTTCTTAATAAGCAAATTTAGTCAAGGCTTTGGTGAAATTAGAGACTAAATGTGTTATGCAATATGAAACTGCACGTACCATTAAAATCACAGTTCTAATACTAGAAATAGTATAAAATACATTCAGTAATCAGTGTTGAAAATTTTCTTTAAAACGTTAATTGCTACAATGACAAATAAATATTTTAATGTCAAACCGAAATTCCTTTATTGTTTTTTATTTAGAACTGTCTTTCACTGATGTTACTGTGTATGCTAGTGTTTTATTCTATACACTTTAGACAAAAACAGTGTACCTGTGAAAGATGGGATTGTACAGAACGGTAGTTTAATTCACACCATAGGGACATCATTTCCTTCTACTAATAAAAACGTTAAAAAGTATTCTTATTCTGGTTGCACTATGTCATTTGTCAGTAATCGTGTGGCTTATTTAGGAGAGATTTTCAGGTAAAAAACCCCTGCTGTCACTAACAAATGGGATCATATCAAACATTATTTGTGGGTGAAATGAATAATCTTAATTATGGATGGTGGAAGATGTACGTACACAGGTAATGCTTTCACAGCAGTGGGAATCCATGTTCAGAATTCAGGCTGAAGACACACACATAATCAAATTGTTGTGAGTTTATAGGCTCTACTCCCAGTTAATGTTGCCAGCGTACCCTGATAACTGAGTCTGGTAATGGTGTTAATTGGACAAAGCACAGCTTTTCTGAACTATTTGGGTAACTGAGAAAAAGCCATGGGACACAAACCCTGGTATGACATTATCTGTAGTAAAAAGCACTCAAACTCTGTGCACTATTCAGGTGGTTTTCATGCAGTATGGTCTTCTTAAGAAAAGGAATTTTTTTATGGTTTTCATTTTAATGCGCAAGTGGCAGATTTGCCAGATAACAGGGCTTCTCTGGATGCAGGAAGTTTATGAAAGGGTTGGAATCTGACTTGTCTCTGGACTGAGTGGGATACGTTATGTTACTAAAAGTGGGGTGGGGAGGGAGAAAGTGAGGTGGCTACCTGACAGCCATTGTACCAGTTCTGTGGAATCTGGAGGATGTTGCTGGAGAGGCCCTCGTGCTACTACACGTTTGTATAGTTTAAATAGAATCTTCTACAATGGACTTGTGAATGTTTCCTCTTCATGAAAATGTAGTATGTGAGGTTTATGCAGGATAGCTGTTGAGAGGTGGATCATGCTCTTGTTTAAACGCCTTTATCTAATGATAAAGAGATTCTGTTAGAACAAACCCACTAAGGATTAGAAGATGCTGAGCTACTCTGATGCTTACTGCTATGTCTAAGGAGAAATATAAATATCTAAATAAGAAATATCTACAAATACCTCTCCCAGAAAAGGGGAAATTTATCATAGTATAAAGAATTACCAGGAACTTTCGTTACAGCCCATTTTGCTAATTTAATGCCTAGGCCTTATGAATTTATTTTAATTTGGGCCATGTTTAAGCCTAAAGCTAGGCTCTGGCTATAAGAGATAGACAATGAGGTCAGAGAACTTGTATTTAGTATTATTTTTGAAATAGCAATGGCAAGACCTATCTCTAGTAGATATCTGAAGATGAGATTAAACTCTTATATAGAAAAAAGGTATAAGGAAAGTTTTCAAAAGCGTTCAATGACTGCTTTTAGAATTACATTAGAAAAATGCCTACATGCAAAAGTGCCACCATTATTCCTTGATACTGATTTCCCTGATAATGAGTCAGATTTCATGGAAGTGATTTCTGACCGTAATTCATTAAGAATTGTTTATGAAGTTTCTTATCACATGATTTTCCTTGTGACCGAAGTTTCCATGAGATAAACTTATAAATGAGCCCATCCAGCTAGAGTTAAAGATTGCTTAAGACTCTAATGGGCCACAAATTGGATTGCTGAAAAATCCTCTAATCTGTTGTCTCTGTTCTTCTTTCTCTATAACTAAGACTAAGGAAAAAAAGCTAGGAGCTGCTGTCAGTTGTAATTATGCCCACCTCAGATAAAATGTCCTGACCTATGAAAGGTAGGTCAAGTGTCAGAGAAGGCTTATGGGAAACAGTAGAAGGCTGAAGGCTTCTAAATAATCTTTGCAAGTATTTACCTCTTTATAGAAAATAGCTGTGAATTTCTAAACCAGAAGAATTATAGAAAATGTCAAAGCATTTCTACAATGACCCGATTCTATACTAATCTCTTGTCAAGCATATTGATGAGTTAAGTGGCTTAATAGTTATTTCACCATCAGAGATGACATATATTGATGCCTCTTCAGCAGACAGATTTTATATTTTTTATGTCTGGATTAGACCATCTTAAGTCATGATGTTTAATGTTGTCTGTGTCTATACATTCATGATAAAACTTGAGCAAACATGTTTTAATTTGGCTGAATTTACTAATCCAGTCAGTAATCTGTTGTACTATGCAACTAACTAACAGAGGCCTGAAGTTTATAAGAAAATTAATATCCATTTACAATACAAAAATTTAGTAATGCTCAGGACTACATTGATGTTATGTTTATAGATTGTGATGGTATTTATAATACTCTAATTTATTTTTTGTTAGCTAGAGGAGTGCCTTGAACTAGACACTTGCTCCTGAAAGGAGCCATAAAGGTTACTACCAAGTGAGAAATGAATGATCAAACCCACAATTTTTGTGAATACAGCTGAAGTAGTGACTTTCCTGCATAATACCACTGTTTTTCACTATAAAACTCCTACATTTGGTAAGTAAATAGATCTGAAACTATGTGTCTAGCTTGAAGTAGGTTAAATATGGAGCGTAGGGAGCATGATCAGCACTTAAAAACACTCCAGATTGAAGTAATTTTCTTTTATGTATTAGTAAACAGGATGCAAAGCCAGAGATATGTGTCAAGGAGTGAGAACTAGGAAATTCAGTCCAATCTGTAGTACCCTTTAATGTGTACATTAATACTATTACTGTACTTATGTATAAAGCATTGAATGTATATGGAATGGCTTTACAGGCAAATAGTTTGCTGGCTTACAAGCACAGAAGAATCTTGCTGACTTACAAGATGAATTACTACTCTACAGTTCTTATACCACTTCTGTAGCCAACACAAAATATCCTTTCTTTGAGCATGCTAATGGAGAGGACCCCTTGGCTGGACCCCGCTACCCTTTCTCTGCTCCTCTCTTTCATCTGTACTGAAAGATTGCACTTATGGTGTGCTCCCAGTTTGACAGAAGCGCCCATTATCTCTAACATTGAATCATTAAAGGATGTTGGGTTGTTACTTGATCAATTTATATTAGTCTGATTCCACTGAAGTTTTCAAAGCAAAACATATATTTTCAGGTCCTGAGGAGAATAAAATATATATTGTAAATAAACATATGTCTGTTGACTACTTTCCCCAGAATGTCAACATATATATAATTGATATGTAAACCAGTTATCTGTTGAGTCATACCAAGCTTGTTTGAATTTTGCAGCTGCTGAAAATACATTTTGAGTGATTTTACAGTTCTTCTTATAGTACATAATAAATAGAATCGCTGCTATTCTTTTAAAAAAGCATGGTAAAAAAAAAAATCCATCTTATGTGAACATAGTCTATGTAGACATTAATTTATGCAAATGGTAATACTTCCTACAGTATTTTCCCCCTAGCTCTAACCAGACAGGACACCTCTGTGTCAGGTACTTCTCAATTATTGGTCTTTTATCTTTCTTATCTTTAATGTTGTAGGTGATATGTTCTATATTAAAACAGCCTATTAATGCTAAAAATGCAAAAGTTAGGTTGATGTAGAAATGTTATAAACATTTTTTATTCTCTGTAAAGATCTTCCTTGGAACCACATAATTTGCATGCCATGGTTAGATGTCTGTTCAGAAGAGAAAAATATTATAACGAGTTTCAGTGGAGTTAGAGGGCTTGTTGTGCTGTGGTTTTGCTTTATTGCTAGGATTATACCATTTTTAGGGGATAAATAGGTGAGCTCTGGCTCCATTCTGGTTGTATGGAGTATTTCCAGATATGAGAAGTTTCTCTATGAACTGCCGGTCAGGTCAGTGGGACAGCTCTTCCAAGTGAGATAACAGGATTTGACCAATGCTGTCTGTACAAAACCCTGAAGTCTCAATAAAGAAATACTGTTCTGGTAGCTGTTCACCCTTTAACGGTGTTGAATATTAACATTAAATCCAATGGTGCTTTCTCTTCTTTGCTGAGAAGTTCATCCCAATATTTTTCTGCTATAGCTATTACAGTCACAGAAAGAAGCTTGTGATCAATAAACAGAAGCTTTCATTTTAAACATCAATACTTTATTCATAAATATGCAGATTTTTAGCCTTCTAGTAATGATGCTCACAATCCCTTTTTTCTTCAATGGATAGCAAAGATAGATTGAAGTAACTTCACCAGACCTTGACATACTGTAAAACCGGTAGATATATGATGCTGTATGGATAGCAAAGATAGCAATGGATAGCAAAGATAGATTGAAGTAACTTCACCAGACCTTGACATACTGTAAAACCGGTAGATATATGATGCTGTATGTCACAAGAAGTGTAATGGTTGATGCTTTTTTAGACTTTCTTTAAGTATTACATGGGCAGCAAGAAGGGCAGAGTCTATCTCCTGCTGCTGTGTGGAGTCAGTAATATTCTAATCTCTGTCCTTCATCAAAACACCTACGTACAAACTATGACTACCTATGAGAAATAACTCATTTAATAAGATATGGCTTGCCATATTAAAGCAGATAATAGATAATGTAGTTTTTGCATATAATCAACTGACATGCATTTATGCAGGAGTTATAAACTACAATGGGATAGAATAAAGTGCTGACATTGAATACATTTCAATTCTCCAAATGGACCCTTCACACTTGGAGTGACCAGCTGGGGAAACAAATTTGTACAGTTGTAAAGCTGCTACTCTTGATATATAAAGAAAAGAAAGACATTTGGATAATTTATATTTGATGACATAAATTATGGATCTCTGATACACAGCTGACATTTGTCATTTTCTTTGCTTAGCATGCAGGAGTCTAAGAAACTGTAAGAGTCTTGTACATCTTCTGCCTGTGTACCAGCAGTTAAGTGGTTTGCTTTTAATATCTGTATTATATTGACTTCAAACAATCAAATGGAAATGTTTTACTGGTTTGCGTGTGCCTTTATTATTAGAGACATGAATGAATTAGTAAGTGTGCAGCTTCATTGGAAGTCTATATAGAGATTTAATTTCTCCAACTTTTCTCCATATCTCAGTGCTTGTTTCTCCCTCTAAAAAATGTAACTTGTATGTCCTTGACATATAAAAAGAAACACTACTTTGACATCATAATTATCATACAGCAAAATAATGTCAACAAAATCCATTTACAAGAAAAAAATAATTGAAGTGCTATTTTTAATAGATATCTTGCAATCTTTACCATCGATGATGGTAAATTTGTGAAACATTTAAATGATCAGTGTAACACCTTTTGTTTATGTAGCATAAATATTGACTCCTGAAATACAGTTCCTGCTGGTTTGAATCCTCAACCGCTAAAATTAGAGAAGTTTGAGATTAAAGTCTTGTAGCAGAAACATTTTCTAGCTGAAATATATTGTAAAAAAGAAGAGAAACTAAAAGCCTTGGCCAGGGCTTGAAATGTAAGTAATCTTAGTGAGACATACAGAATCATAGAATTGT